>CM045771.1:127945526-128206738 GCA_025200525.1 Camellia lanceoleosa | reverse complement strand
GGCGGTTTTCTTGTATCTCAGGACGCGTGAACTGCGGCCCTGGGTGTGTTGTATCTCAAGACGTGTGAAACACGAGCCCGAGCGGCTTTTCTTGTATCTCAGGACGCGTGAAGCGTGGCCTTGGGCGGGTTGTATCTCGGGACGTGTGAAAAAGCGAGCGGCGGTTTTCTTGTATCTCGGGGCGCGTGAGAGCGGCGGGGCAGTTGCATCTCGAGGCGTGTGAAACACGAGCTAGAGTAGTTTTTCTTGTATCTCAAGACCCGTGAAGCGCGGCCCTAGGCGGGTTGCATATCGGGACGTGTGAAACTCAAGCCCGAGCGGCTTTTCTTGTATCTCAGGATGCATGAAGCGCGACCCTAGGCGGGTTGTATCTCAAGACGTGTGAAACACGAGCCCGAGCGATTTTTCTTATATCTCAGGACGCGTGCGGCGTGGCCTGAGTAAATTGCATCTCGGGGCGTGAAACCGTGCGGCGAGTTTTTCTTGTATCTCGATGCGTGTGAAGCCGCGGCTCTAAGCGAGTTGCATCTTGGGACGTGTGGAACACGAGCCTAAGCGGTTTTTCTTATATCTCAAGATCGTGAAGCCGGCCTGGCGGGTTACATCTCGGGGCGTGAAACCACGAGCGGCGATTTTCTTGTATCTCGGGGCGCGTGAAGCGCGGCCCTCGCGAGTTGTATCGCGGGGCGTGTGACACGAGCGGCGATTTTACTTATGCTCGGGGGCGTGAAGCGCGCCTGGCGGGTTGTATCTCGAGGCGTGTGAAACCACGAGCGAGCAATTTTCTTGTATGTCGCGATCTGGCGTGAAGCGTGGCCTGGGCGGGTTGTATCTCGGGGCGTGTGAAACCGTGCAGTGATTTTCTTTTTATCTCAACCGCGTGAAAGCGACCAGGCGGGTTGTATCTCGGGGCGTATGAAACACTAGCCGAGGTTTTCTCTTATCTCGGGATGCATGAACCCACGGCCCTAAGCGGCGTTGTATCTCGAACATGTGAAACCACGAGGCGAGCTATTTTTCTAGTGTCTCGGGATGTGAAAGCGTCACCACTGGCGGGTTGTATCTCAAAATGTGAAACCACGAGCGGCGATTTTCTTGCATATCAGAACGCGTGAAGCGCGGCCTGGGTGGGTTGTATCTCGGGACGTGTGAAACACATACCCGAGCGGTTTTTATTGTATCTTAGGACGCGTGAAGTGCGACCCTGGGCGGGTTGTATCTCGAGACGTTTGAAGAGCGAGCCTGAGTGGTTTTTTTTGTATCTCAAGTTGCGTGAATCGTGGCCCTGGGTGGGCTGCATCTCGGGACATGTGAAAGATGAGCCAGAGTAGTTTTTCTTGTATCTCAGGACGTGTAAAGCGCGGCCCTGGGCGGGTTGCATCTCGGGACGTGTGAAACACGAGCCCAAGTGGTTTTTCTTGTATCTCAAGACACGTGAAGTGCGGCCCAGGGTGGGTTGTATCTGGGGACGTGTGAAACATGAGCCTGAGCGGTTTTTCTTCTATCTCAGGATGCGTGAAGCGCGGCCCTGGGAGGGTTCTATCTCGGGACGTGTGAAACACGAGCGGCGATTTTCTTGTATCTCGGGGCGCGTGGAAGCGCGGCCAAGCGGTGCATCTCGGGACATGTGAAACACGAGCCTGAGTGATTTTTCTTGTATCTTCAGACACGTGAAGCGCGGCCCTCGGCGAGTTGCATCTCAGGATGTGTGAAACATGAGCCCGAGCAATTTTTCCTCTATCTTAGGACGCGTGAAGCGCGGCCCTGGGCGGGTTGTATCTCGGTACATGTTAAACACGAGCCCCAGCAATTTTTCTTCTATCTCAGGACGTGTGAAGCGCGACCCTGGGCGGGTTGCATCTCAGGACGTGTGGAACTCGAGCTCGAGCGGTTTTTCTTGTATCGCAGGAGGCGTGAAGCGCGGCCCTTGGCGGGTTGTATCTCGGGACGTGTGAAACACAGGCCCAAGCAGTTTTTGTAGTATCTCAGGACGCGTGAAGCGCGACCCTGGGCAGGTTGCATCTCGGGACGTGTGAAACACGAGCCTGAGTGATTTTTCTTATATCTCAAGACGCGTGAACCGCGGCCCTGGGCGGGTTACATCTTGGGACATGTGAAACACGAGCCTGAGCGATTTTTCTTGTATCTCAGGATGCATGAAGCATAGCCCTGGGCAGGCTGTATCTCGGGACATGTGAAACACGAGCCCGAGAGATTTTTCCTGTATCTCAGGGTGTGTGAACCGCTACCCTGGATGGGTTATATCTCAGGATGTGTTAAACAAAAGCCCGAGTGGTTTTTCTAGTATCTTAGGACGCGTGAAGTATGACCCTGTGCGGGTTGTATCTCGGAACGTGTGAAACACGAGCCCGAGCAGATTTTATTGTATCTCAGGACGCATGAAGCGCGACCCTAGGCGGGTTGAATATCGGGATGTGTGAAACACGAGCCCGATCAATTTTTATTGTATCTTAGGATGCATGAAGCGTGGCCCTGGACGTGTGAAACACGAGCCCGCGTAGTTTTTCTTGTATCTCAGGCTGCGTGAAGCGCGGCCCTAGGCGGGTTGTATCTTGGGACGTGTGAAACACGAGCCCGAGCAATTTTTGTTTTTCTCAGGACGCATGAAGTACGGCCATGGGCAGGTTACATCTCGGGAAGTATTCAATACGAGCCCGAGTGGTTTTTCTTGTACCTCAGGACTCGTGCGCGGCCCTGGGTAGGTTGTATCTCGGAAAGTGTGAAACACTAGCCCGAGCAGTTTTTCTTGTATCTCAGGACGCGTAAAGTGCGGCCCTGGGCGGGTTGTATCTCGGGACATGTGAAACACGAGCCCGAGCAATTTTTCTTCTATCTCAGGATGCATGAAGCGCGACCCTGGGCTGTTTGTATCTCGGGACGTGTGAAACACGAGCGCGAGCAGTTTTTATTGTACCTCAGGATGCGTGCAGTGCGGCATTGGGCGGGTTGTATCTCGGGACATGTAAAACACGAGCCCAAGCAGTTTTTCTTTTATCTCAAGACGCCGAAACAGCAGCCCTGGGCGGGTTGTATCTCGGGACGAGTGAAACACTTGCCTAAGCGGTTTTTCTTGTATCTCAGGATGCGTGAAGCGTGACACTAGGCAAGTTATATCTCGAGATGTGTGAAACAAGCGCCCGAGCGGTTTTTCTTGTATCTTAGGATGCATAAAGCGCGGCCCTAGGCGGGTTGTATCACGGGACGTGTGAAACACGAGCCCAAGCAATTTTTATTGTATCTCAGGAAGCGTGAAGCGCGGCCCTGGGCGGGTTGTATCTCGGGACGTGTGAAACACGAACCCGAGTGGTTTTTCTTGTATCTCAAGACGCGTGAAGCGCGGGCATGGGAGGGTTACATCTCGGGACGTGTGAAACACGAGCCCGAGCAGTTTTTCTTGTATCTCAGGACGCGGGAAGCGTGACCCTGGCCGGGTTGTATCTCCGAGCGTGTGAAACACGAGCCCGAGCAGTTTTTCTTGTATCTCAGGATGCGTGAAGCGCGGGCTTGGGCATGTTGTATCTCGGGTCGTGTGAAACCACGAGCCGGCGATTTTTCTATATCTTAAGGCGTGTGAAGCGGCCTGGGTAAATTGTGTCCTTTGCGTGTGAAACATGAGCGGCGGTTTTGTTCTATTTGAGGGCTGGCGTGAAGCCGCGGCCTGGGTGGGTTGTATCTCGGGCGTGCGAAAAAACTAGCTCGGCGGTTTTCTTGTATCTCGGGACGCGTGAAGCGCGACCACAGAGGTTGTATCTCGGGACGTGTGAAACACGAGCCCGAGCAATTTTTCTTGTATCTTAGGACGCAAGAAGCGTGGCCCTGGGCGGGCTGTATCTCGGGACGTGTGAAACATGAGATCAAGCAATTTTTATTGTATCTCAGGACGCGTGAAGTGCGGCCCTGGGCAGATTGTATCTCGGGACGGGTGAAACACGGGCGGCGATTTTTCCCAGGACACGTGAATCACGACACTGGGTGGGTTGTATCTCGGGACATGTGAAACACGAGCCTAAGTGGTTTTTCTTGTAGCTCAGGATGTGTGAAGCACGACCCTGGGCGGGTTGTATCCCGGGACGTGTGAAATACGAGCCTGAGCAATTTTTCTTGTATCTCAGGACTCGTGAAGCGCGGCCCTGGACGGGTTGTATCTTGGGACGTGTGAAACACGAGCGAGCAATTTTCTTATGTCTCGCGTGAAGCGACCACAGGCGGGTTGTATCTCGGGCGTGTGAAACACGAGCAGCAATTTTCTTTTTCTCGGGGCGCGTGAAATGCGGCCATGGGCGGAGTTACATCTCGGGCGTGTGGGTTTTCTTGTATCTCGGGAGCGACCTGGTAGGTTGTATCTTATCTCGGGGCGTAAAGTGTCATTACCTGGGCGGAGTTATCTCGGGACGTGTGAAACACGAGCGAGCAATTTTCTTCTATCTCGGGATGCATGAAGCGCGACCTGGGCGTTTGTATCTCGGGGCGTGTGAAACGGCGCGGCGATTTTTATTACCTCGGGATCGTGAAGCGCGGCATTAGGCGGGTTGTATCTCGGGCATGTAAACCACGAGCCCAGCGATTTTCTTTATCTCGAAGCGAAAAGCAATGACCTGGCGGGTTGTATCTCGGGGCGTGTGAAACACTTGCCTGGCGGTTTTCTTGTATCTCGGGATCGTGAAGCGTGACACTAGCAAGTTATATCTCGAGATGCGTGTGAAACAAAGCCCGGCGGTTTTTCTTGTATCTTAGGATGCATAAAGGGCGGCCCTAGGCGGGTTGTATCACGGGACGTGTGAAACACGAGCCCAAGCAATTTTTATTGTATCTCAGGAAGCGTGAAGCGCGGCCCTGGGCGGGGTGTATCTCCGGACGTGTGAAACACGAGTTTCTTGTATCTCAAGGCGGCGTGGCGGGCATGGAGGTTACATCTCGGGACGTGTTAAACACGAGCGGCGATTTCTTATATCTCGGGGCGTGAAGCGTGACCTGGCGGGTTGTATCTCCGAGCGTGTGAAAGACGAGCCCGAGCAGTTTTTCTTGTATCTCAGGATGCGTGAAGCGCAGGCTTGGGCATGTTGTATCTCGGGACGTGTGAAACACAAGCCCGAGCAGTTTTTCGTATATCTTAAGACGTGTGAAGCACGGCCAGGTGGGTTGTATCCGTGTGAAACATGAGCCCGAGCGGTTTTGTTGTATTTGAGGACGCGTGAAGCACGGCCCTGGGTGGGTTGTATCTCGGAACGTGCGAAAAACTAGCTCGAGCGGTTTTTCTTGTATCTCAGGACACGTGAAGCGCGACCCTGGGAGGGTTGTATCTCGGGACGTGTGAAACACGAGCCCGAGCAATTTTTCTTGTATCTTAGGACGCATGAAGCGTGGCCCTGGGCGGGCTGTATCTCGGGACGTGTGAAACATGAGATCAAGCAATTTTTATTGTATCTCAGGACGCGTGAAGTGCGGCCCTGGGCAGATTGTATCTCGGGACGGGTGAAACACGGGCCCGAGCGATTTTTTCGGGACCGTGAATCACGACCTTTGGGTGGGTTGTATCTCGGGGCATGTGAAACCACGAGCCTAAGTGGTTTTCTTGTAGCTCGGGATGTGAAGCCGACCTGGGCGGGTTATCTCGGGGCGTGTGAAATCTGAGCTGAGCAATTTTCTTGTATCTCGGGACTCGTGGCGCGACCTGGAGTTGTATCTTGGGGCGTGTGAAACCACGAGCGAGCAATTTTTCTTATGTCTCAGGACGCGTGAAGCACGACCCTGGGCAGGTTGTATCTCGAGACGTGTGAAACACGAGCCCGAGCGATTTTTCTTATATCTCAAGACGCGTGAAGCGCGGCCCTCGGCGGGTTGCATCTCGGGACGTGTGAAACATGAGCCCAAGCAGTTTTTCCTGTATCTCAGGATGCGTGAAGTGCGTCCCTGGATGGGTTGTATCTCGAAACGTGTGAAATACGAACCCGAGAGGTTTATATTATACCTCAGGATGCGTGATGCGCGGCCCTGGACAGGTTGTATCTCGGGACGTGTGAAATACGAGCCTGAGCGGTTTTTATTGTATCTCAGGATGCGTGAAGCACGGCATTGGGCGGGTTGTATCTCCGGACGTGTGAAACACGAACCGAACGATTTTTTTATCGGAGACCGTGAAGCGCGACCACAGGCGGGTTATATCTCGGGGCGTGTGAAACACGAGCAGCAATTTTTGTTGTATCACGGAGGCGTGTAGCATGACACTAGGTAGGTTGTATCTTGGGACGTGTGAAACACAAGCCCGACTGATTTTTTTTGTATCTCAGGTCACGTGAAGCGCGGCCCTCAACGGGTTGCATCTTCGGACGTGTCAAACACGAGCCCAAGCCGTTTTCCTTGTATCTCGGGGCGCGTGAAGTCGTCCTTGAATGGTGAGTTGTATCTCAAAGCGTGTGAAATCACGACCGAGCAATTTTTGTTGTACCTCAGGATGCGTGATGCGTGACCCTAGTCGGGTTGTATCTCGGGACGTGTGAAATCTGAGCTGGCGGTTTTATTGTATCTCGGGATCGTGAAGCGGCGGCATTAGGCGGGTTGTATCTCGGGGCGTGTGAAACCGAGCGGCGATTTTATCTAGGACCGTGAAGCGACCACAGGTGGGTTGCATCTCGGGATGTGTAAAACCACGAGCTGAGCAATTTTATTGTATATCAAAAGCGGCAGAAGCGCGACCCTGGACGGGCTTTATCTCGGGACGTGTGAAATACGAGCCTGAGCAATTTTTATTGTATCTCAGGATGTGTGAAGCTCGGCATTAGGGGGGTTGTATCTCAGGACATGTGAAACACGAGCCTGAGCGATTTTTATTGTATCTCAGGATGCATGAAGTGAGGCCCTGTGCGGGTTACATCTCGATACGTGTGAAACACGAGCCCAAGTGATTTTTATTGTATCTCTGGATGCATGAAGCGCGACCACAGGCGGTTGTATCTCGGGGCGTGTGAAATCTGAGCGGCGATTTTATTGTATCTCGGGGGCGGCGTGAAGCGCGTACAGGCGGGTTATATCTCGGGACGTGTGAAACACGTGCCCAAGCTATTTTTATTTTATCTCAGGATGCGTAAAGCATGACCCTAGGCGGGTTGTATCTCGGGACGTATGAAACACGAGCCCGAGTGATTTTTCTTGTATCTTAAGACCCGTGAAGTGTGGCCTTGCGCGGGTTATATCTCAGGACGTGTGAAACACGAGCCCACGTGTTTTTTCTTGTATCTGAGGACGCGTGAAGCACGGCCCTGGGTGGTATGTATCTCGGGACGTGTGAAACCACGAGCGGCGATTTTCATGTATCTCGGGGCGTGAAGCGCGGCTTTGGGAGGGTTGTATTTGGGGACGTGTCAAACATGAGCCCGAGCAGTTTTTCTTGTATATCAGGACGTGTGAAACACGCCCTGGGTGGTTGTATCTTATGACGTGTGAAACACGAGCTCGAGCAATTTTTCATGTATCAGAGGATGCGTGAAGTGTGGCCCTGGACGGGTTGCATCTCGGGACGTGTGAAACACGAGCCGAAATGGCTTTTTTTGTATCACAGGGCACGTGAAGCGCGGCCCTGGGCGGGTTGTATCTCGGGACGTGTGAGACATGAGCCCGAGCGGTTTTTCTTGTATCTCAGGATGTATGAAGGGCGGCCCTGGGCGCGTTGCATCTCAGGACGTGTGAAACACGAGCCCAAGCAATTTTTCTTGTATCTCAGGAGGCGTGAAGCACGACCAAAGGAGGGTTGCATCTCGGGATGTGTGAGACACGAGCCTGAGCGAATTTTCTTGTATCTCAGGACGCGTGAAGTGCGGCCCTGGGCGGGTTATATCTCAGGACATGTGAAAAACTAGCCCGAGCAGTTTTTCTTGTATCTCAAGACGCGTGAAGCGCGGCCTTGGGCGGTTTGCATCTCGGTACGTGTGAAACACGAGCGGCGATTTTCTTTATCTCGGGCGCGTGAAGCGCGGCAAAGGGGTGTATCTCGGGGCGTGTGAAACCACGAGCCGGCGATTTGTTTTTCTCAGGACACATTAGTCGGCCACAGGCGATTACATCTCGGGAAGTGTTAAATCTGAGCAGTGGTTTTCTTATATCTCGGTTCGTGAAGCCGGCTCTGGGCGGTTGTATCTCGGGGCGTGTGAAACACTAGCGGCGATTTTCTTGTATCTCGGGACGCGAAGTGTGACCTAGCGAGTTGTATCTCTGGACATGGAAACGCGCGCTCGACCACCTATTTTTGTCTCTCAGTCCGCGTGAAGCGCGCCCCTGGGCATATTATATCTCGGGACGTGTGAAACACGAGCCCGACCAGTTTTTAGTGTATCTCAGGACGCGTGAAGCGCGACCCTGGGTGGGTTGTATCTAGGGACGAGTGAAACAGTTTCCCAGCGATTTTTCTTGTATCTCAGGGCACGTGAAGTGTGAGCCTAGGCGAGTTATATCTCGGGACGTGTGAAACCACGAGCTCGGCGATTTTCTTGCATCTCGGGATCGTGGCGCGACCTGGGCAGGTTGTATATCTGGAAGTGTGAAACCACGAGCCAGCGATTTTATTGTATCTCGGGACCGTGAAGCGCGGCCTAAGCGGTGTGTCTCGGGGCGTGTGATACATGAGCGGCGATTTTATTTTTCTCAAGACACGTGAAGTGCGGCCCTGGGCAGTTACATCTCGGGAAGTGTTAAATACGAGCCCGAGTGGTTTTTTTTATCTCAGTATGCGTGAAGCGTGACCCGAGGTGAGTTCTATCTCGGGACGTGTGAAACATGAGCCCAAGCTGTTTTTATTGTATCTCAGGAGGCGTGAAGCGCGGCCCTGAGTGGGTTGTATCTCGGGACGTATGAAACACGAGCCCGAGTAGTTTTTCTTGTAGCTCAGGACGCATGAAGCGTGGCCCTGGGCAGGTAGTATCTCGGGACGTGTGAAGCACGAGCCTGAGCAATTTTTCTTGTATCTCAGGACGCATGAAGCCTGGCCCTGGGCGGGTTGTATCTCGGGACGAGTGAAACACTAGCCCGAGCAATTTTTCTTGTATCTCAGGACACGTGAAGCATAACCCGAGGCGAGTTGTATCTCGGGACGTGTGATACATGAGCCGAGTAATTTTTCTTGTATCTTAGGTGCGTAAAGCACGGCCCTGGGCGAGTTGTATCTCGGGACGTGTGAAACACGAGCCCGAGCAGTTTTTCTTGTAGCTCCGGATGCGTGAAGTGTGACCCTGGGCGGGTTATATCTCGGGACGTGTGAAACACGAGCCCGAGCAATTTTTCTTGCATCTCAGGACGCCTGAAGCACGGCCCTGGGAGGGTTAAATCTCGAGACACGTGAAACACTAGCCCGAACCATTTTTATTGTATCTTAGGACGCGTGAAGCGCGACCCTAGGTAGATTGTATCTCGGGACGGGGGAAACACGAGCCGGCGGTTTTATCGAGACGCTTGAAGTGCGACCTTGGGTGGGTTGTATCTCAGGACGTGTGAAACACGAGCCTGAGCAGTTTTTCTTATAGCTCAGGACGTGTGAAGCGCGGCCCTGGGCGGGTTGTATCTCGGGACGTGTGAAACACGAGCCTGAGCAATTTTTCTTGTATCTCAGGACGCGTGAAGCACGGCCCTGGGCAGGTTGTATCTCGGGACGTGTGAAACACGAGCCTGAGCAATTTTTATTGTATCTCAGGATGCGTAAAGCGTGGCCCTGGGCAGATTGTATCTTGGGACGTGTGAAACATGAACCCGAGCAGTTTTTATTGTATCTCGGGACGCGTGAAGTGCGACCCTGGGTGGGTTGTATCTTCGAACAAGTGAAACAGTTGCCCAAGCGGTTTTTCTTGTATCTCAGGACGCGTGAAGTGTGACCCTAGGCGAGGAATATCTCGGGATGTGTGAAACACGAGCTCGAGAGGTTTTTCTTGTATCACAGGACCCGTAAAGCCCGGCCCCGGGCGGGTTGTATCTCGGGACGTGTGAAACACGAGCCCAAGCAGTTTTTCTTGTATCTCAGGACACGTGAAGCGCGGCCCTGGGCGGGTTGTATCTCGGGACGTGTGAAACACGAGCCTGGGTAATTTTTCTTGTAGCTCAGGACGCGTGAAGCGCGGCCCTGGGCGGGTTGTATCTCGGGACGTGTGAAACATGAGCCCGAGCAATTTTTCTTGTATCTTAGAACGCGTGAAGTGCGACCCTGGGCTGGTTGTATCTCGGGACATGTGAAACACGAGCCCGAGCAATTTTTCTTTTATCTGAGGATGCGGAAGTCCGTCCCTAGACGGGTTGTATCTCGAAACGTGTGAAATATGAGCGGCGGTTTTGTTGTACCTCGGGGCGTGATCGCGGCGTCCTGGCGGAGGTATCTCGGGGCGTGTGAAATCTGAGCTGGTGATTTTATTGTATATCAGAGGCGTGAAGCGCGGCCCATAGCAGGTTGTATCTCAGGACGTGTGAAACACGAGCCCGAGCAGTTTATCTTGAAGCGCGGCCCTGGTCGGGTTATATATTGGTACATGTAAAATACAAGCGGCGGTTTTATTGTATCTCGGGGCCAGCGTGAAAAGTGGCCTAAATAGGCGGGTTGTATCTTGGGGCGTGTGAAACACGAGCCCGAGAGGTTTTTCTTATATCTTAGGATGGGTGAACTGCGGCCCTGGGCGGGTTGCATCTCAGGACGTGTGAAACACGAGACCGTGCAGTTTTTCTTATATCTCAGGACGTGTGAAGCGCGGCCCTAGGCGGGTTGTATCTCGGAACGTGTGAAACACTAGCCCGAGCAGTGTTTCTTGTGTCTCAAGACGCGTGACGCGCGGCCCTGGGCGGGTTGCATCTCGGGATGTGTGAAACACGAGCCCGAGCGGTTTTTCTTATATCGCAGGACGTGTGAAGCGTGGCCCTAGGCAGGTTATATCTCGAGACGTGTGAAACACGAGCCCGAGCATTTTTTCTTGTATCTTGGGACGCGTGAAGCGCGGCCCTGGGCGGGTTGTATCTCTGGACGTGTGAAATGGTTTTTCTTGTATCCTAGGACGTGTGAAGCGCGGCCCTAGAGGGGTTGTATCTCGGGATGTGTGAATCCCGCACCCGAGCAGTTTTTCTTGTATCTCAGGACGTGTGAAGCGTGGCCCTGGGCGGGTTGTATCTCGGGACATGTGAAACATGAGCCCGAGTGGTTTTTCTTGTATCTTAGGACGCGTGAAACGCGGCCCTGGGCGTGTTGTACCTGTGGACATGTGAAACACGAGCCCAAGAAGTCTTTATTGTATCTCAGGATGCGTGAAGCGCAACCCTAGGTGTGTTGTATCTCTGGACGTGTGAAACACGAGCCTGAGTGGTTTTTCTTGTATCTCAGGATGTGTGAAGCGCGGCCCTTGTATCTTAAGACGTGTGAAACACGAGCCCGAGCATTTTTTCTTTTATCTCGGGACGCGTGAAGCGTGGCCCTGGGCGGGTTGCATCTCTGGACATGTGAAACACTAGCCCGAGAGGTTTTTCTTGTATTCTAGGCCGCGTGAAGCGCGGCCTGAAAGGTTGTATCTCGGGGCGTGTGAATCCCAAGCGGCGGTTTTCTTGTATCTTAGGGCGTGTGAAGCGGCCCTGGCGGGTGTATCTCGGGACATGTGAAACCACGAGCAGCGGTTTCTTGTATCTCAGGACGCGTGAAGCGCGACCCTGGGCGGGTTGTACCTCGGGACATGTAAAACACGAGCCCGAGAAGTTTTATTGTATCTTAGGACGCGTGAAGGGCGACCCTGGGCGGGTTGTATCTCTGGACATGTGAAACACGAGCCCGAGTGATTTTTACTGTATCGTAGGATGCATGAAGCGCGACCCTGGGCAGGTTGTATCTCTGGACATGTGAAACACGAGCCGGCGATTTTCTATAATCTCGGGGCAGCGTGAAGCGCGGCCCTGGGCAGGTTGTATCTCGGGACATGTGAAACACGAGACCGAGCGGTTTTTTATTGTGTATCAGGACGCATGAAGCGCGACCCTGGGTGGGTTACATCTTGGGACGTGTGAAACACGAGCCCGAGCGATTTTTCTTGTATCTCAAGATGCGTGAAGCGTGGCCTTGGGCGAGTTGTATCTCGGGACGTGTGAAACATGAGCCCGAGCAATTTTTCTTGTATCTCAGAATGCTTGAAGTGCGGCCCTGGGCAGGTTGCATCTCGGGAAGTGTGAAACACGAGCCCGAGGAGTTTTTCTTGTATCTCAGGACACGTGAAGTGTGGCCCAGGGCGGGATGCATCTCGGGACGTGTGAAGCACGAGCCCGAGCAGTTTTTCTTGTTTCTAAGGCCGCGTGAATTGCGACCTTGGGCGGGTTGTATCTCGGGACGTGTGAAACACGAGCGGCGATTTTTCTTTTCTCTCGGGGCGTGAAGCGCGACCTAAGCGAGTTACATCGAAGTGTGCATCTGAGCTGGTGATTTTCTTGTATCTCGGGACTCGTGAAGCGCGGCCAGGTGGGTTATATCTCGGGGCGTGTGAAACCGAGCGGCGATTTTCTTATCTCGGGGCGTGAAGCGCGGCCTGGCGGGTGTATCTCGGGACAAGTGAAACACTAGCTCGAGCAGTTTTTCTTATATCTCAGGACGCGTGAAGCGTGAACCTAGGCGAGTTGTATCTCGGGACGTGTGAAACACGAGCGATCGATTTTCTTATATCTCGGGGGCGTAAAGTGCATCACGGGGTGGTTGTATCTTAGGGCGTGTGAAACCACGAGCAGTGATTTTCTTATATCTCGGGGCGTGTGAAGCATGGCCACAGGTTGTATCTGGGGACATGTGAAACCACGAGCTCGGTAGTTTTATTGTATCTCGGGGCGTGAAGCGAGGCCTGGGCGGGTTGTATCTCAGGACGTGTGAAACACTTGCCAGCAATTTTCTTGTATCTCGGGGCGTGAAGCGTGACCCTAGGTGAGTTATATATCGGGACGTGTGAAACACGAGCGGCGATTTTCTTGTATCTCGGGGCGTGAAGTCGGCCTGGGCGGGTTGTATCTCGGGACGTGTGAAACACGAGCCCAAGCAGTTTTTATTGAATCTCAGGACGCGTGAAGCGCGGCCCTGGGCGGGTTGTATATCGAGACGTACGAAACACGAGCCCAAGCGATTTTTATTGTATCTCCGGATGTGTGAAGCGCGACCCTGGGCGAGTTCTTTCTGGGGAGTTGTGAAACACGAGCCCGAGCGGTTTTTCTTATATCTCAGGACGAGTGAAGCGCGGCCTTGGGTGGGTTGTATCTCGGGACGTGTGAAACACGAGCCCGAGCAATTTTTCTTGTATCTCAGGACGCGTGAAGCGCGGTCATGGGCGGGTTGTATCACGGGACGTGTGAAACATGAGCCTGAACAGTTTTTATAGTATCTCAGGATGCTTGAAGCGTTGCCCTGGGCGTGTTGCATCTCGGGACGTGTGAAACACGAGCCCGTGTAATTTTTCTTGTATCTCAGGACGCGTCAAGCACGGCCCTGGGCGGGTTGTATCTCGGGAGGTGTGAAACACGAGCCCGAGCGATTTTTCTTGTTTCTCAGGACGCCTGAAGCGCGACCCTAGGTGAGTTATATATCGGGACGTGTGAAACACAAGCCCGAGCAGTTTTTCTTGTATCTCAGGACGCGTAAAGTGCGGCCCTGGGCGGGTTGTATCTCGGGACGTGTGAAACACGAGCCCAAGCAGTTTTTATTAAATCTCAGGACGCGTGAAGCGGCCTGAGCGGTTGTATCTCGAGGCGTGTGAAACCACGAGCCCTAGCGATTTTATTGTATCTCCGGATGTGTGAAGCGCGACCACAGGCAAGTTCTTTCTCGGGAGTGTGAAACACGAGCGGCGGTTTTCTTATATCTCGGGGCGTGAAACGCGGCCGTGGGTGGGTTGTATCTCGGGACGTGTGAAACACGAGCCCGAGCAATTTTTCTTGTACCTCAGGACGCGTGAAGCGCGGTTATGGGCGGGTTGTATCACGGGACGTGTGAAACCACGAGCTTTCGATTTTATAGTATCTCGGGATGCTTGAAGCGCCCTAAGCGTGTTGCATCTCGGGGCGTGTGAAACACGAGCGATGTAATTTTCTTGTATCTCGGGGCGTCGTCAGCGGCCCTGGGCGGGTTGTATCTCGGGAGGTGTCAAACACGAGCCCGAGCGATTTTTCTTGTTTCTCAGGACGCCTGAAGCGCGACCCTGGGCGGGTTGCATCTCAGGACGTGTGAAACACTAGCCCTAGCAGTTTTTCTTGTATCTCAGGACGCGTGAAGAGCGACACTGGGCGGGTTGTATCTTGGGACGTTTGAAACACGAGCCCGAGCAATTTTTATTGTATCTGAGGACGCGTGAAGTGCGGCCCTAGGCTAGTGGCATCTCGGGACGTGTGAAACACGAGCCCGAGCAATTTTTCTTGTATCTCAGGATGCGTGAAGCGCGACCCTGGGCGGGTCGCATCACGAGATGTGTGAAACACGAGCCCGAGCAATTTTTCTTGTTTCTTAGAACGCGTGATGCATAGCCTGGCGGAGTTGTATCTCGGGGCGTGTGAAACCACGAGCGAGCGATTTTTTTGTATCTCGGGATCGTGAAGCGGCCTGGCGGGTTGTATCTCTGGATGTGAAACCACGAGCTGGTTGTTCTTGTATCTTAGGGCGCGTGAAGCGCGGCCCTGGGTGGGTTGTATCTCAGGACGTGTGAAACCACGAGCTGGCGATTTTTATTGTATCTCGGGGCGCGTGAAGCGCTACCCTGGGCGGGTTGTATCTCTGGACGTGTGAAACACGAGCCCGAGCGAGTTTTCTTGTATCCCAGGACGGGTGAAGCACGACTCTAGGGGGTTGTATCTCGGGACGTGTGAAACCGAGCGAGTTTTTCTTGTATCTCGGGATCGTGAAGCGCGGCCTGGGAGGTTGTATCTCGGGCGTGTGAAACCACGAGCAGGCAATTTTCTTGTATCTCGGGCGCGTGAAGCATGACACTAGGCGGGTCGTATCTTGGGATGTGTGAAACACGAGCCTGAGCAGCTTTTCTTGTATCTCAAGGCGTGTGAAGCACGGCCCTGGGCGTGTTGCATCTCGGGACAAGTGAAACACGAGCCCGAGTGGTTTTTCTTGTATCTCAGGACGCGTGAAGTGCGGCCCTAGGTGGGTTGCATGTCGGGATGTGTGAAACACGAGACCGAGCAATTTTTCTTGTATCTCAAGATGCGTGAAGCGTTACCCTAGGTGGGTTGTATCTCGGGACGTGTGAAACATGAGCAGAGCAATTTTCTTATATCTCGGGCGTGAAGCGGCCTGGCGGCTTGTATCTCGGGACGTGTGAAACACGAGCCCGAGTAATTTTTTTGTATCTAAGGAAGCGTGTAGCGCGACCCAAGGCGGGTTGTATCTCGGGACGTGTGAAACACTAGCCCGTGCGGTTTTTATTGTATCTCAGGACGCTTGAAGCGCGACCCTAGGCGGGTTGCATCTCGGGACGTGTGAAACACGAGCCCGAGCGATTTTTCTTGTATCTCAGGATGCGTGAAGCGCGGCCCTGGGCATGTTGCATCTCGGGACGTTTGAAACACGAACCCGAGAAATTTTTCTTGTATCTCAGGACGTGTGAAGCCCGACCCTGGGCGGGTTTTATCTCACGACGTGTGAAACATGAGCCCGAGCAGTTTTTATTATATCTCAGGACGCGTAAAGCGTGGCCCTGGGCGGGTTGTATCTCGGGACGTGTGAAACACGAGCCCGAGCGGTTTTTCTTGTATCTCAGGATGTATGAAGCGCGGCCCTAGGTGGGTTGCATCTCGGGACGTGCGAAACACGAGCCCCAGCAGTTTTTCTTGTATCTCAGGGCGCGTGATGCGTGGCCCTGGGTAGGTTGTATCTCGGGTCGTGTGAAACACGAGCCTGAGCATTTTTTCTTGTATCTCAGGACGCGTGAAGTGCGGCTCTGGGCGGGTTGTATCTCGGGCGTATGAAACCACTAGCGATTTTTCTTGTATCTCAGGACACGTGAAGCGCGGCCTTGGGCGGGTTGTATCTCGGGACGTGTGAAACACGAGCGAGCAATTTTCTTATATCTCGGCGTGTGAAGCGCGGCCTTGGTGGGTTGTATCTCGGGCGTGTGAAACACGAGCGGCGGTTTTCTTATATCTCGGGGCGCGTGAAGTGCGGCCTGGCGGGTTGTATCTCGGGCGTGTGAAACACGAGCACGAGGTTTTCTTGTATCTCGGGATGCGTGAAGCGGACTGGCGGGTTGAATCTCGGGACATGTGAAACACTTGCGAGCGAGTTTTCTTATATCTCGGGGCGTGAAGCGCGACCTGGCGAGTTATATCTCGGGGCGTGTGAAACCACGAGCGAGCTATTTTCTTGTATCTCGGGGCGTGAAGCGCGGCTGGCGGAGTTGTATCTCGGGGCGTGTGAAACACGAGCTCGGCGATTTTATTGTATCT
The DNA here is from genome assembly GCA_025200525.1 of Camellia lanceoleosa. Taxonomy (NCBI): domain Eukaryota; kingdom Viridiplantae; phylum Streptophyta; class Magnoliopsida; order Ericales; family Theaceae; genus Camellia; species Camellia lanceoleosa. The sequence continues at coordinate 128,190,298 of CM045771.1, read as the reverse complement.
CGGGGCCGTGAAGTGCGACAGGTGGAAACCACGAGCGCGATTTTCTTATATCTCAGGGCGCGTGAAGCGCGACCCTGGGCGGGATGTATCTCGGGACGTGTGAAACCACGAGCGAGCAATTTTCTTGTATCTCGGGGCGTGAAGCGTGGCCACAGGCGGGTTATCTCGGGGCGTGTAAAACACGAGCGAGATTTTCTTGTACCTCGGGGCGCGTGAAGCCGCGACCTGGTGGGTTGTATCTCGGGGCGTGTGAAACCACGAGCCCGATTTTCTTGTATCTCAGGACGCGTGAAGCGCGACCCTGGGCGGGTTGTATCTCGGGACGTGTGAAACACGAGCCCGCGATTTTTCTTATATCTCAAGGCGTGAAGCGCGGCCACAGGCGAGTTGTATCTCGGGGCGTGTGAAACACGAGCGGCGGTTTTCTTGTATCTCGGGGCGTGAAGCGCTGGGTGGGTTTATCTCGGGGCGTGTGAAACACGAGCAGCGGTTTTCTTGTATCTCGGGGCGCGTGAAGCGCGGCCTGGCGGGATGTATCTCGGGGCGTGTGAAACCACGAGCGGCGATTTTCTTGTATCTCGAGCGTGAAGCGTGGCCTGGGCGGTTGTATCTTGGGGCGTGTGAAACCACGGCCGCGATTTTCTTGTATCTCGGGGCGTGAAGCGCAGCCCTGGGCGGGTTGTATCTCGGGGCGTGTGAAACACGAGCCTGGGCATTTTTTTTGTATCTCGGGGCGCGTGAAGCGCGGCCTGGCGGGTTGTATCTCGGGGCGTGTGAAACACGAGCTGGCGATTTTCTTGTATCTCGGGGCCGTGAAGCGCGGCCTGGGCGGGTTGTATCTCGGGCGTGTGAAACACGAGCGGCATTTTCTTGTATCTCGGGGGCGTGAAGCGGCCTGGGCGGGTTGTATCTCGGGGCGTGTGAAACACAAGCTGGCGATTTTTCTTGTATCTCAAAGGCGTGAAGCGACCTGGCGAGTTGTATCTCGGGGCGTGTGAAACATGAGCGAGCAATTTTCTTGTATCTCGGGATCGTGAAGCGCGGCCTTGGCGGTGTATCTCGGGCGTGTGAAACCACGAGCGGTTTTTATTGTATCTCAGGATGCGTGAACCGGCCTGGGCGGGTTGTATCTCGGGACGTGTGAAACACGAGCCCGAGCGGGTTTTCTTGTATCTCAGGACGCGTGAAGCACGACCCTGGGCGGGATGTATCTCGGGACGTGTGAAACGAGCCGGCAATTTTCTTGTATCTCGAAGCGTGAAGTGCGACCTGGCGGGTTGTATCTCGGGGCGTGTGAAACACGAGCGGCGATTTTCTTGTATCTCGGGATCGTGAAAGCGGCCTGGGCGGGTTGAATCTCGGGGCGTGTGAAACACGAGCGGCGATTTTCTTGTATCTTAGGATCGTGAAGCGCGACCTGGCGGGTGTATCTCGGGCGTGTGAAACACGAGCTGGCGATTTTCTTGTATCTCGGGGATCGTGAAAGCGGCCTGGCGGGTTGCATCTCGGGGCGTGTGAAACCACGAGCGGCGATTTTCTTGTATCTCGGGATGCGTGAAGCGCCACTGGGCGGGTTGTATCTCGGGCCGTGGGAAACATGAGCTCGCGCGATTTTTCTTGTATCTCGAATGCGTGAAGCGCGACCTGGCGGGTTGTATCTCGGGGCGTGTGAAACGAGCCCTTTTCTTGTATCTCAACATGCGTGAAGCGGCCTGAGTTGTATCTCGGGGCGTGTGAAACACGAGCACGGCGTTTTTCTTATATCTCGGGATCGTGAAGCGCGACCTTGGGCGGGTTGTATCTCGGGGCGTGTGAAACCACGAGCGGCGGTTTTCTTGTATCTCGGGGCGTGAAGCGCCACCTTGGCGAGTTGCATCTCGGGGCGTGTGAAACACGAGCGGCGATTTTTCTTGTATCTCGGGGCGCGTGAAGCGGACCTGGCGGAGTTGTATCTCGGGACGTGTGAAACACGAGCGGTTTTTCTTGTATCTCAGGTCGCGAGGAGCGCGACCCTGGACGGGTTGCACCTCGGGACGTGTGAAACACGAGCTGGCGGTTTTCTTATATCTCGGGGCGCGTGAAGCGCGAACAGGCGGGTTGCATCTCGAGGCGTGTGAAACACGAGCCTGGCGGTTTTCTTGTATCTCGGGGCGCGTGAAGCCGCGACCTGGCGGGTTGTATCTCAGGACGTGTGAAACACGAGCCTGAGCGGATTTTCTTGTATCTCAGGACGCGTGAAGCGCGGCCCTAGGCGGGTTGCATCTCGGGACGTGTGAAACACGAGCTCGAGCGATTTTTCTTGTATCTCTGGATGTGTGAAAGCGTGTGCCAGGCGGGTTGTATCTCAGGACGTGTGCAAACACGAGCCTGAGCAATTTTCTTGTATCTCGGCGCGTGAAGCGGCCACCTGGCGGGTTGTATCTCGGGCGTGTGAAACACGAGCGCGATTTTTCTTGTATCTCGGGGCGCGTGAACCATGGCTCTAGGCGGGTTGTATCTCGGGGCGTGTGAAACACGAGCAGCGGTTTTCTTGTATCTCGGGAGGCGTGAAGCGGCCTGGCGGGTTGTATCTCGGGCGTGTGAAACACGAGCCGGCGATTTTTCTTGTATCTCGGGACCGCGTGAAGCGCGGCCTGGCGGGTTGTATCTCGGGGCGTGTGAAACACGAGCCGAGTGGTTTTCTTGTATCTCGGGATCGTGAAGCGCGGCCTGGCGGGTTGTATCTCGGGGCGTGTGAAACACGAGCACGGCGGTTTTCTTGTATCTCGGGATGCGTGAAAGCGCGACCTGGCGGGTTGTATCTCGGGACGTGTGAAACACAAGCCCGCCCGGTTTTTATTGTATCTCAGGGCGCGTGAAGCGCGACCCAGGGTGGGCTGTATCTCGGGGCGTGTGAAACACGAGCTCGGCGGTTTTATTGTATCTCGGGATGCGTGAAGCGCGGCCACTGGCGGTGTATCTCGGGCGTGTGAAACCTGAGCCCGGCGGTTTTCTTGTATCTCGGGGGCGTGAAGCGCGTCCTTGGGTGTATTATCTCGGGGCGTGTGAAACCACGAGCGGCGATTTTCTTGTATCTCGGGGCGCGTGAAGCGCGCCCTGGGCGGAGTTATCTCGGGGCGTGTGAAACCACGAGCCGGCAATTTTTCTTGTATCTCGGGATCGTGAAGCGCGGCCTGGCGGGTTGCATCTCGGGACGTGTGAAACCGAGCGGCGATTTTCTTGTATCTCGGGGCGTGAAGCGCGGCCTGGGCGGGTTGTATCTCGGGCGTGTGAACCACGAGCCAGCAATTTTCTTGTATCTCGGGGCGTGAAGCGCGGCCACAGGCTGGTTGTATCTCGGGACATGTGAAACACGAGCCTAAGCAATTTTTATTATATCTCAGGATGCGTGAAGCGCGACCCTGGGCGGGCTGTATCTCGGGACGCATGAAACACGAGCCTGGCGGTTTTCTTGTATCTCGGGGCGTGAAAGCGCGACCTAGGCGGGTTGTATCTCGGGGCGTGTGAAACACGAGCCCAGCGATTTTCTTGTATCTCGGGGGCGTGAAGCGCGGCCTGGGCGGGTTGTATCTCGGGGCGTGTGAAACCGAGCTCGAGCGATTTTCTTGTATCTCGGCGCGTGAAGCGCGACCTGGGCGGGTTGTATCTCGGGGCGTGAAACCACGAGCGGATTTTCTTGTATCTCGGGATCGTGAAGCGCGACCTGGCGGGTTGTATCTCGGGGCGTGTGAAACACGAGCGGCGATTTTTATTGTATCTCGGGGCGCGTGAAGCGCGACCTGGCGGGTTGTATCTCGGGCGTGTGAAACCACGCCCGGCGATTTATTGTATCTCGGGGCGCGTGAAGCACGACCTGGGCGGTTGTATCTCGGGGCGTGTGAAACCACGAGCGGCGTTTTCTTGTATCTCGGGATCGTGAAGCGCGTACTGGCGGGTTGTATCTCGGGGCGTGTGAAACCACGAGCGGTTTTCTTGTATCTCGGGGCGTGTGAAGCGCGGCCTGGGCGGGTTGCATCTCGGGGCGTGTGAAACCACGAGCCGGCGTTTTCTTGTATCTCGGGGGCGTGAAGCGCGGCCTGGGCGGTTGTATCTCGGGGCGTGTGAAACGAAACACGAGCTGGCGGTTTTCTTGTATCTCGGGATCGTGAAGTCGACCTGGACGGGTTGTATCTCGGGACGTGTGAAACACGAGCCCGGGCAATTTTTCTTGTATCTCAGGATGCGTGAAGCGCGACCCTGGGCTGGTTGTATCTTGGGACGATGAAACACGAGCCCGAGCGATTTTTCTTGTATCTCAAGGCGCGTGAAGTGTGGCCCTGGCCGGGTTGTATCTCGGGACGTGTGAAACCCGAGACCGAGCAGTTTTTCTTGTATCTTAGGACGCGTGAAGCATGACCCTGGGCGGGTTGTATCTCGGGACGTGTGAAACACGAGCCCGGGCGGTTTTTATTGTCTCTCAGGACGCGTGAAGCGCGGCCCTGGGCGGGTTGTATCTCGGGACGTGTGAAACCACGAGCTTGAGTGATTTTCTTGTATCTCGGTGCGTGAAGCGTGGGCGGGTTATATCTCGGGGCGTGTGAAACACTAGCCTGAGCGCTTTTTTCTTGTATCTCAGGATGCGTGAAGCGCGGCCCTGGGTGGGTTGTATCTCGGGACGTGTGAAACCGCGAGCGGCGATTTTCTTGTATCTCGGAAGCGTGAAGCGCGACCACTGGCGGGTTATATCTCGGGGCGTGTGAAACACGAGCGGTTTTCTTGTATCTCGGGATCGTGAAGTGCGGCCAGGCGGGTTGTATCTTGGGGCGTGTATGAAACATGAGCGGTTTTCTTGTATCTCGGGATGTGAAGCGTGACCTGGCGGAGTTGCATCTCGGGGCGTGTGAAACACGAGCACGAGTTTTCTTGTATCTCGGGATCGTGAAGCGCGACCTGGCGGGTTGTATCTCGGGGCGTGTGAAACCGAGCCCAAGCAATTTTCTTGTATCTCGGGGCGCGTGAAGCGGCCTGGGCGGGTTGTATCTCGGGGCGTGTGAAACACGAGCCCAGCGATTTTCTTGTATCTCGGGGCGCGTGAAGCGGCTGGGCGGAGTTGTATCTCGGGGCGTGTGAAACACGAGCACGGCGGTTTTCTTGTATCTCGGGCGTGTGAAGTGCGGACCTGGGCGGGTTGTATCTCGGGCGTGTGAAACACGAGCGAGCAATTTTCTTGTATCTCGGGGCCGTGAAGCGACCTGGCGGGTTGTATCTCGGGGCGTGTGAAACACGAGCGGCGGTTTTATTGTATCTCGGGCGTGTGAAGCGCGACCACAGGTGGTTGTATCTCGGGCGTGTGAAACACGAGCACGAGTAGTTTCTTGTATCTCGGGCGCGTGAAGCGCGACCTGGGCGGAGTTGTATCTCGGGGCGTGTGAAACACGCTAAGCAATTTTCTTGTATCTCAACCGCGTGAAGCCGGCAGGCGGGTGTATCTCAGGACGTGTGAAACACGAGCTGAGCGATTTTTCTTGTATCTCAGGATACGTGAAGTGCGACCCTGGGCGGGTTGTATCTCGGGACGTGTGAAACCACGAGCGAGCGATTTTATTGTATCTCGGGATCGTGAAGCGGCCACAGGCGGTTGTATCTCGGGCGTGTGAAACACGAGCGGCGATTTTTCTTGTATCTCGGGGCCGTGAAGCGACCTGGGCGGAGTGTATCTCGGGGCGTGTGAAACACGAGCGGCGATTTTCTTGTATCTCGGGGCGCGTGAAGCGCGACCACAGGTGGGTTGTATCTCGGGCGTGTGAAACACGAGCCCGGCGGTTTTCTTGTATCTCGGGAGCGTGAAGCGCGCTGGCGGTTGTATCTCGGGACGTGTGAAACAGCGGCGATTTTCTTGTATCTCGGGAGCGTGGCCGTGGCCGGCGGGTTGTATCTCGGGGCATGTGAAACACGAGCGGCGGTTTTCTTGTATCTCGGGGCGTGAAGCGCGGCCCTGGGCGGGTTGTATCTCGGGGCATGTGAAACACGAGCCCGGCGGTTTTCTTGTATCTCGAGCGCGTGAAGCGCGACCTAGGCGGTTGTATCTCGGGCGTGTGAAACCACGAGCCGCGGTTTTTCTTCTTGTATCTCGGGGCCGTGAAGCGCGGCCTGGCGGGTTGTATCTCGGGGCGTGAAACACGAGCCCGGCGGTTTTCTTGTATCTCGGGATGCGTGAAGCGCGGCCTGGCGGGTTGTATCTCGGGCGTGTGAAACCACGAGCGGTATTTTCTTGTATCTCGGGACGCGTGAAAGCGGCCTGGGCGGGTTGTATCTCGGGGCGTGTGAAACCGAGCTTTTCTTATATCTCTTGTATGCGTGAACCTGGCGGGTTATCTCGGGGCGTGTGAAACCGAGCCAGCGGTTTCTTATTTCTCGGGCGCGTGAGCGCGGCCTGGCGGAGTTGTATCTCGGGGCGTGTGAAACACGAGCCGAGCATTTTCTTGTATCTCGGGGCCGCGTGAAGCGCGGCCTTGGCGGGTTGTATCTCGGGACGTGTGAGACAGGAGGCCGAGCGGTTTTTCTTGTATCTCAGGACACGTGAAGCGTGACCCTGGGCGGGGTGTATCTCAGGACGTGTCAAACACGAGCGGCGATTTTCTTGTATCTCGGGGCGTGAAGCGGCCTGGGCGGGTTGTATCTCGGAGCGTGTGAAACAGCCGGTGATTTTCTTGTACCTCGGGCGTGAAGCGCGGCCTGGCGGTTGCATCTCGGGGCGTGTGAAACACGACCAGCGGTTTTCTTGTATCTCGGGCGAAGCGTGACCATGGCGGGTTACATCTCGAGGCGTGTGAAACCACGAGCGGCGATTTTCTTGTATCTCGGGATGCGTGAAGCGCGACCTGGGCGGTCATATCTCGGACAAGTGAAACCACGAGCGGCGGTTTTCTTGTATCGCGGGCACGTGAAGCGACCTGGGCGTGTTGTATCTCGGGGCGTGTGAAATCTGAGCTGGCGATTTTCTTGTATCTCGGGGCGTAAAGCGCGACCTTGGCGGGATGCATCCGGGGCGTGTGAAACCTCGAGCACGAGCAATTTTCTTGTTTCTCGGAGCGTGAAGTGCGACCTGGGCGGGTTGTATCTCGGGCGTGTGAAACCACGAGCGGTGGATTTTCTTGAATCTCGGGATCGTGAAGCAGTGGATGGATGTGTTGAATATCAAGGCGTGTGAAACCGAGGAGCAATTTTTATTGTATCTCAAGATCGTGAAGCGCGACCACAGGCGGGTTGTATCTCGGGGCGTGTGAAACCGTGGTCAATCGATTTTCTTGTATCTCGGGATCGTGAAGCGCGACCAGGCGAGTTGTATCTCGGGGCGTGTGAAACACGAGTGGCAATTTTCTTGTATCTCAGGACGCGTGAAGCGCCCTGGGCGGGTTGTATCTCGGGATGTGTAAAACACGAGATCGAGGTTTTCTTGTATCTCGATGCCGAGAAATCGCGACCTGGGCATTTGTATCTCGGGGCGTGTGAAACCACGAGCGGCGATTTTCTTGTATCTCGGGGCGTGAAGCGCGACCACAGGGGTTGTATCTCGAGCGTGTGAAACCACGAGCGGCGATTTTTTTACCTCGGGATCGTGAAGCGCGGCCAGTGGGTTGAATATCGGGATGTGTGAAACCACGAGCGGCGGTTTTATTGTATCTCGGGGCGGGCGCGTGAAGCGCGACCACAGGCGAGTTGTATCTCGGGACATGTGAAACCACGAGCGGGCGATTTTCTTGTATCTCAAGACGCGTGATGGGCGGCCCTGGGCGGGTGGCATATCGGGACATGTCAAACACGAGCTCAAGCAATTTTTCTTGTTTCTCCGAACGCGTGAAGTGCGACCCTGGGCGGGTTGTATGTCAGAACATGTGAAACACGAACCCGAGCAGTTTTAATTGTATCTCAGGACGCGTGAAGCTTGACCCTGGACTGGTTGAATATCAGGACGTGTGAAACACGAGCCCGAGCAGTTTTTATTGTATCTCAGGACGCGTGAAGCACAACCCTGGGCGGGTTGTATCTCGGGACGTGTGAAACACGAGGCCGAGCGGGTTTTTTGGTATCTCAGGATGCGTGAAGCGCAGCCCTGGGCGGGTTGTATCTCGGGACGTGTAAAACACAAGCTCGAGCAGTTTTTCTTGTATCTCAAGACGCGAGAAGCGCGACCCTGGGTGGGTTGTATCTCAGGACATGTGAAACCACGAGCGTAGTTTTCTTGTATCTCAGGACACGTGAAGCGCAACCTTGGGCGGGTTGTATCTCGGAACGTGTGAAACACGAGCCCGAGCGGTTTTTCTTGTATCTCAGGACACGTGATGCGCGGCCCTGGGCGGGTGGCATCTCGAGACATGTGAAACCACGAGCGGTAATTTTCTTGTATCTCGGGGCGTGAAGCGCGGCCTGGCGGGTTGCATCTCGGGGCGTGTGAAACACGAGCTCGGCGATTTTCTTGTATCTCGGGGGCGTGAAGTGCGGCCTGGGCGGTTGCATCTCGGGAGGTGTGAAACCACGAGCGGCGATTTTTCTTATATCTCGGGATGCGTGAAGTGGCCTGGGCGGGTTACATCTCGAGGCGTGTGAAACGGTTTTCTTGTCTATCAAGATCGTGAAGCAACCTGGGCGGGTTACATCTCGGGGCGTGTGAAGCCACGAGCGGCGATTTTTCTTGTATCTCAGGACCCGTGAAGCGCGGCGCTAACCGGGTTGTATCTTGAGACGTGTGAAACACGAGCCTGGGCGGTTTTTATTGTATCTCAAGAGGCGTGAAGCATGACCCTGGGCGGGTTGTATCTCGGGATGTGTGAAACACGAGTCCCAAGCGGTTTTTCTTGTATCTCGGGACGCGTGAAGCGCGGCCCTGGGCAGGTTGTATATCGAGACGTGTGAAACACGAGCCTAGGAGGTTTTCTTGTATCGAGGGCCGCGTGAACCCGCGACCTGGCGGCTTGTATCTCAAGGCGTGTGAAACCACGAGCGGCGGTTTTCTTGTATCTCAAGGCAGCGTGAAGTCTTGTGGTAGGCGGGTTGAATATCGGGACGTTTGAAACATGAGCCCGAGCATTTTCATTGTATCTCAGGACGTGTGAAGTGCGACCCTGAGTGGGTTGTATCTCGGGACATGTGAAACACGAGCCCGAGCGGTTTTTCTTATATCTCAAGACGCGTGAAGTGTGGCCCTGGGCGGGTTGTACCTCAGGACGTGTGAAACACGAGCTCGAGCGATTTTTCTTGTATCTCAGGATGCGTAAAGCGCCACCCTGGGCGGGCTGAATATCGGGACGTGTGAAACATGAGCCCGAGTATTTTTATTGTATCTCAGGACTTGTGAAGCGCGACCCTTGGTGGGTTGTATCTCGGGACGTGTGAAACACAAGCCCGAGCAGTTTTTCTTGTATCTCAGGACGCGTGAAGCGCCGCCCTGGGCGGGTTGCATCTCGAGACGTGTGAAACACGAGCCTGAGCAATTTTTCTTGTATCTCAGGAAACATGAAGCGTGGCCCTGGGCGGGATGTATCTCGGGACGTGTGAAACATGAGCCTAAGCGATTTTTCTTGTATCTCAGGACGCGTGAAGCGCGGCCCTGGGTAGGTTGCATCTTGGGAGGTGTGAAACACGAGCGGCGATTTTCTTATATCTCAAAGCGGCGTGAGCGTGGCCTGGCGAGTTACATCTCGGGACGTGTGAAACACGAGCCTGAGCATTTTTCTTGTCTTTCAAGACGCGTGAAGCACGGCCCTGCGGGTTACATCTCGGGGTGTGTGAAACCTGGACGGGAGTAATTTTCTTGTATCTCAGGACGGCGTGAAGCGCGGCACTAGGCAGGTCGTATCTCGAGACGTATGAAACACAAGCCCGAGCCATTTTTATTGTTTCTTAGGAGGCGTGAAGCGTGACGCTTCACGGGTTGTATCTCCGGAAGTGTGCAACACGAGCCAGCGATTTTCTTGTATCTCAAGGCAGCGTGAAGCGGCCTGGCGGGTTGTATATCGGGCGTGTGAAACACAAGCTTACGTGAGTTTTCTTGTATCTCGGGATCGTGAACGCGCCTGGCGAGTTGTATCTTAAGACGTGTGAAACACGAGCCTGAGCGGTTTTTCTTGTATCTCAGGACGCGTGAAGCGCGGCCCTAGGCGGGTTGTATCTCGGGACCTGTGAAACACGAGCCCGAGCGGTTTTTCTTGTATCTCAAGACACGTAGAGCGCGGCCCAGGGCCGGTTGCATCTCGGGACGTGTGAAACACGAGCCAGAGCAGTTTTTCATGTTTCTCAAGACGCGTGAAGTGCGGCCCTGGGCGGGTTGCATCTCGGGACGTGTGAAACTCGAGCCCGAGCGACTTTTCTTGTATCTCAGGATGCATGAAGCCCGGCCATGGGTGGGTAATATCTCGGGACGTGTGAAACACGAGCTCGAGCGATTTTTCTTGTATCTCAGGACGCGTGAAGCGCGGCCTTGGGTAGGTTGCATCTCGGGAGGTGTGAAACATGAGCCCGAGCAGTTTTTCTTGTATCTCAGGACGTGTGAAGCGCGGCTCTGGGCAGGTTGCATCTCGGGACGTGTGAAACACGAGCCTGAGCAGTTTTTCTTATATCTCAAGACCCGTGAAGCGGCCTGGCGTGTTACATCTCGGGGCGTCTGGCTCTGAGCGGCGATTTTTCTTGTATTTTAGGACGCGTGAAGCATGACCCTGTGCGCGTTATATCTCAGGACGTGTGAAACACGAGCCCGAGCAGTTTTACTTGTATATCAGGACGCGTGAAGCGCAGCCCTGGCTGGGTTGTATCTCGGGACGTGTGAAACACGAGCCCGAGCAATTTTTCTTGTAATGCAGTATGCGTGAAGCGTGGCCCTGGCGGGTTGTATCTTGGGACATGTGAAACACGTGCGTGAGCAATTTTTCTTTTATCTCAACACGTGTGAAGCGCGGCCCTAGGCGGGTTGTATCTCTGGACGTATGAAACACGAGCCCGAGAGGTTTTTCTTGTATCTCAGGATGCGTGAACCGCGGCCCTGGGCAGGTTGTATCTCAGGACGTGTGAAACACGAGGCCGAGCTATTTTTCTTGTGTCTCAGGACGCGTGAAGCATCACCCTAGGCGGGTTGTATCTCGGAACGTGTGAAACACGAGCCCGAGCAATTTTTCTTGTATATCAGAATGCATGAAGCGCGGCCTGGGTGGGTTGTATCTCGGGACTTGTGAAACACGTGCCCGAGCGATTTTTATTGTATCTCAGGACGCGTGAAGCGTGACCCTGGGCGGGTTGTATCTCGGGACATTTGGAAGCGAGGCAGTGGTTTTGTATCTCGGGATCGTGAAGCGGCGGCCTGGGTTGCATCTCAGGACAAGTGAGAGATGAGCCAGAGCAGTTTTTCTTGTATCTCAGGACGTGTGAAGCGCGGCCTTGGGCGGGTTGCATCTCAGGACGTGTGAAACACGAGCCCGAGTGGTTTTTCTTGTATCTCAGGACGCGTGAAGTGCAGCCTTGGGTGGGTTGTATCTGGGGACGTGTGAAACACGAGCCCGAGCAATTTTTCTTGTATCTCAGAACGCGTGAAGCGCGGCCCAGGGTGGGTTGTATCTTGGGACGTGTGAAACATGAGCCCGAGAGATTTTTCTTGGATCTCAGGACGTGTGGAGCACGGCCCAGGGAAGGTTGCATCTCGGGACGTGTGAAACACAAGCCTAAGCGATTTTTCTTGTATCTTAATACACATGAAGCGCGGCCCTGTGCGAGTTGCATCTCGGGACGTGTGAAACACGAGCCCGAGCGATTTTTCTTGTATCTCAGGACGCGCGGCCCTGGGCGGGTTGTATCTCGGGACGTGTGAAACACGAGCCCGAGCAATTTTTCTTCTATCTCAAGGCAGCGTGAAGGCGCGACCACAGGCGGGTTGCATCTCAGGACGTGTGAAACTCTAGACCGAGCGGGTTTTCTTGTAGCTCAAGAGGCGTGAAGCCCGACGCTAGGCGGGTTGTGTCGCGGGACGTGTGAAACATGGACCCGAACAGTTTTTCTTGTATCTCTGGATGTGTGAAGCGCGGCCCTGGGCAGGTTGCATCTCGGGAGGTGTGAAACACAAGCGGCGATTTTCTTATATCTCGGGCAGCGTGAGGCGTGGCCTGGCGGTTACATCTCGGGACGTGTGAAACACGAGCCTGAGTGGTTTTTCTTCTCTCTCAACACGCATGAAGCACGGCCCTGGGCGGGTTACATCTCGGGATGTGTGAAACACGAGCGAGCAATTTTTCTTATATCTCAAGGCGCGTGAAGCGCGGCCATGGCGGGTTGTATCTTGACACGTGTGAAACACGGCGTGGCGGTTTTATGGTATCTCATGAGGCGTGAAGCGCAACCCTAGGCGGGTTGTATCTCGGGATGTGTGAAACACGAGCCCCAAGCAGTTTTTCCTGTATCTCGGGACGCGTGAAGCGCGGCCCTGGGCAGGTTATATATCGGGACGTGTGAAACACGAGCGGCGGTTTTCTTGTATCTCGGGGCGCGTGAACCCCCGACCTGGCGGGTTGTATCTCAAGGCGTGTGAAACCACGAGCGGCGATTTTTCTTGTATCTCGAGGGCCAGCGTGAAGTGCGGCTGGCGGGTTTAATATCGGGGCGTATGAAACACGAGCGGCGGTTTATTATATCTCGGGGCGTGTGAAGCGCGACCGGGGGGTTGTATCTCGGGGCGTGTGAAACACGAGCGAGCAATTTTCTTGTATCTCGGGGATCGTGAAGCGCGGCCTTAGTGGGTTGTATCTCGGGGCGTGTGAAACACAAGCGGCGGTTTTCTTGTATCTTAGGGCGTGTGAAAGCGCGACCACAGGCGGTTGTATCTCGGGGCGTGTGAAACCACGAGCGGCGATTTTCTTGTATGTCAGGCCGTGAAGTGCATACAGGCGGGTTGCATCTTGGGACTTGGGAAACACAATCCCGAACGATTTTTCTTGTATCTCAGGAAGCATGAAGCACGGCCTTGGGCGGGATGTATCTCGGGACGTGTGAAACATGAGCCTGAGCGATTTTTCTTGTATCTCAGGATGCGTGAAGCGCGGCCCTGCGTAGGTTACATCTCGGGAGGTGTGAAACACGAGCTCGACCATTTTTTCTTATATCTCAAGACGTGTAAAGCGTGGCCCTGGGCAGGTTACATCTCAGGATGTGTGAAACACGAGCCTGAGCGATTTTTCTTGTCTTTCAAGATGCTTGAAGCACGGCCCTGCGCGGGTTACATCTCGGGACGTGTGAAACACGAGCCCGAGCAATTTTTCTTGTATCTCGGGGCCGTGAAGCGTGACACTAAGCGGGTCGTATCTCGAGACATGTGAAACACAAGCGGCGATTTTATTATATCTTAGGGCGTGAAGCGCGACCAGGCGGGTTGTATCTTGGGGCGTGTGAAACCACGAGCTAGCGATTTTCTTGTATCTCAAGATGGGTGAAGCGCGCCTGGCGGGTTGTCTATCGGGGCGAGTGAAACACAAGCGGCGGTTTTCTTGTATCTCGGGGCGCGTGAACGCGGCCTGGCGGGTTGTATCTCAAGGCGTGTGAAACACAAGCGGCGGTTTTCTTGTATCCCAGGTGGCGTGAAGCGCGGCCCTGGGCGCGTTGTATCTCGGGTCGTGTGAAACCACGAGCCAGCGGTTTTCTTGTATCTCGGGATCGTGGAGGCGCGGCCAGGGGCAGTTGCATCTCGGCGTGTGTAACCGAGCAGGCGATTTTTCTTGTATCTCAAGACACGTGAAGCGCGGCCCTAGGCAGGCTGCATCTCCGGATGTGTGAAACACGAGCGGCGATTTTCTTATCTCGGGGCCAGCGTGATCGCGGCGGCTCACGGCGGGTTGCATCTCGGGATATATGAAACACGAGCTGGCGGTTTTCTTATATCTCAAGGCGCGTGAAGCACGACCTGGCGGGGTTACATCTCGGGCGTCACGAAACACGAGCCAGCTATTTTCTTGTATCTCGGGGCAGCGTGAAGCGCGGCCTGTTGTTGCATCTCGGGATGTGAAAACACGAGCCGGCGGTTTACTTGTATGCTCGGGGCGTGAAGCGCGTACTGGCGGCTTGTATCTCGGGGCCGGGTGAAACACGAGCTCGAGCAATTTTTATTGTATCTTAGGAGGCGTGAAGCGCGACCCTGGGCGGGTTGTATCTCGGGACGTGTGAAACACGAGCCCCAAGTGGTTTTTCTTGTCTCTCAAGATGCGTGAAGCGCAGCCCTGGGCGGGTTGTAAATCGAGACGTGTGAAACACGAGCCCGAGCGGTTTTTCTTGTATCTCAGGACGTGTGAACCGCGGCCCTGGGTGAGTTGTATCTCAAGACGTGTGAAACCACGAGCGGCGGTTTTCTTGTATCTCGGGGCCGCGTGAAGCGCGGCCTGCGTGGGTTGTATCTCGGGGCGTGTGAAACCACGAACGGCGATTTTCTTGTATCTCGAGGCGCGTGAAGCGCGGCCCAGGGTTGCATCTTAGGACATGTGAAACCACGAGCGAGCGGTTTTCTTGTATCTCGAAAGGCGTGAAGCGGCCACAGGTGGTTGCATCTCGGGACGTTTGAAACTCGACCCCGAGCGGCTTTTCTTGTACCTCAGGATGCATGAAGCGCGGCCTTGGGCGGGTTGTATCTCAGGACGTGTGAAACACAAGCCCGAGCGATTTTTCTTGTATCTCAGGACACGTGAAGCGCGGCCCTGGGTAGGTTGCGTCTCGGGAGGTGTGAAACACGAGCCCGAGAAATTTTTCTTGTATCTCAGGACGTGTGAAGCGCAGCTCTCGGCAGGTTGCATCTCGGGACATGTGAAACACGAGCCTGAGCGGTTTTTCTTATATCTCAAGACGCGTGAAGCGCGGCCTTGGGCGGGTTACATCTCGGGGCGTCACGAAACCACGAGCCCGTTTTCTTGTATCTCGGGGCCGTGAAGCGCGGCCTGCCTGAAGTTATATCTCGGGGCGTGTGAAACACGAGCCGGCGGTTTTACTTGTATATCCGGGATCGTGAAGCGCGCCACAAGCGGGTGTATCTCAAGATGGGTGAAACACGAGCGAGCAATTTTCTTATATCGCGGGGCGTGAAGCATGGCCTGGCGGGTTGTATCTCGGGGCGTGTGAAACCGTGCTGGTGATTTTCTTTATCTCAACCGCAGCGTGAAGCCTTGGAAGCGGGTTGTATCTCGGGGCGTATGAAACACGAGCAGAGGTTTTCTTGTATCTCGGGATCGTGAACCCGTACCAGGGGGTTGTATCTCAGGATGTATGAAACACGAGGCCGAGCTATTTTTCTTGTGTCTCAGGACGCGTGAAGCATCACCCTGGGCGGGTTGTATCTCGGAACGTGTGAAACACGAACTCGAGCAGTTTTTCTTGTATATCAGAACGCCTGAAGCGCGGCCTGGGTGGGTTGTATCTCAGGACATGTGAAACACGTGCCCGAGCAGTTTTTATTGTATCTCAGGACGCGTGAAGCACGACCCTAGGCGGGTTGTATCACGGGACGTTTGAAGCACGAGCCCGAGTGGTTTGTTTTGTATCTCAGGATGCATGAAGCGCGGCCCTGGGCGGGTTGCATCTCGGGACATGTGAAAGACGAGCCAGAGCAGTTTTTCTTGTATCTCAGGATGTGTGAAGCGCGACCCTGGGCGGGTTGCATCTCGGGACGTGTGAAACACGTGCCCGAGTGGTTTTTCTTGTATCTCAAGACGCGTAATGTGCTGACCTGGGTGGGTTGTATCTAGAGACGTGTGAAACACGAGCCAGAGCTATTTTTCTTGTATCTCAGGACGCGTGAAGCACGGCCCTGGTTGGGTTGTATCTCGAGACGTGTGAAACACGAGCCCGAGCAATTTTTCTTCTATCTCAGGGCGCGTGAAGCGTGACCCTGGGCGCGTTGCACCTCAGGACGTGTGAAACTCGAGCCCGAGCGATTTTTCTTGTATCTCAGGAGGCGTGAAGCACCACCTTGGGCGGGTTGTATCTCGGGACGTGTGAAACATGGGGTCCGAGCGGTTTTTCTTGTATCTCAGGACGCGTGAAGCGTAGCCCTGGGCTGGTTACATCTCGGGATGTGTGAAACACGAGCTTGAGCAGTTTTTCTTATATATCAAGACGCGTGAAGTGCGGCCCTGGGCGGGTTACATCTCGGGACGTGTGAAACACGAGCCTGAGCGATTTTTCTTGTATCTCAGGACGCATGAAGCGCGGCCCTAGGTGGGTTGTATCTCGGGACATGTGAAACATGAGCCTGAGAGATTTTTCCTGTATCTCAGGATGCGTGAACCGCGGCCCTGGGCGGGTTGTATCTCAGGACGTGTTAAACAAAAGCCCGAGCGGTTTTTCTTGTATCTCAGGACGCGTGGAGCATGACCCTGGGCGGGTTGTATCTCAGAATGTTTGAAACACGAGCGGCGATTTTATTGTATCTCGGGGCGTTCGCGTCCTAAGCGGAAGTTGAATATTGGGGCGTGTGAAACACGAGCGGCGATTTTATTGTATCTCGGGCGCGTGAAGCGAACTGGCGGGTTGAATATCCGGGGCGTGTGAAACCACGAGCGGCGATTTATTGTATCTCGGGGCCAGCGTGGCGCGACCACAGGTGGGTTGTATCTCGAGGCGTGTGAAACCACGAGCTGAGCATTTTTCTTGCATTTGAGGACCCGTGAAGCGGCGGCCTGGCGGGTTATATCTCGGGGCGTGTGAAACCTGAAGACGGCGATTTTATTGTACCTCAAGATGCGTCAAGCGCGACCCAGGGCCTGTTGTATCTCCGGACGTTTGAAACACGAGCAGTGGTTTTCATGTATCTCGGGATCGTGAAGCGGCGGCCTGGCGGGTTGCGTCTCGGGACATGTGAAACGCGTGCCTGAGCGATTTTTCTTGTATCTCAGGACGCGTGAAGTGCTACCCTGGGCGGGTTGCATCTCGGGACGTGTGAAACACCAGCCCGTGCGAGTTTTCTTGTATCTCAGGCCCCGTGAAGTACGGCCTTGGGCGGGTTGTAGCCGGGGACGTGTGAAACACGAGCAGTTGTATCACGGGGCGTGTGAAACCACGAGCGGCGATTTTCTTGTATCTCGGGGCCGGCGTGAAGTGCGGCCTGGCTGATTACATCTCGGGGCGTGTGAAACCACAGCGATTTTCTTGTATCTCGGGGCGTGTGAAGCGGCCTGGCGAGTTGTATCTCTCGGGGCGTGTGAACCCACGAGCAGTGATTTTCTTGTATCTCGGGGCGCGTGGAAGCGCGGCCAGGCGGGAGATACATCTCGGGGCGTGTGAAACACGGTGACTATTTTCTTATATCTCAAGGCGTGTGAAGCGTGGCCTGGCGAGTTGCATCTCGGGATGTGAAACACGAGCAGCAATTTTCTTGTATCTCATGATGCGTGAAGCGCGTACTGGCGGGTTGTATCTCGGGACATGTGAAACCACGAGCAGAACAATTTTCTTCTATCTCGGGATCGTGAAGCGTGGCAGGCGAGTTGTATCTTTGGATGTGTTAAACCTGAGCGGCGGTTTATCTTGTGTCGCGGAGACCGTGTGTGACAGCGGGTTGTATCTCGGGCGTGTGAAACACGAGCGGCGATTTTCTTTTATCTCAACACCGTGAAGCGCGGCCTAAGCGGGTTGTATCTCGGGGCGTGTGAAACCACGAGCCAGTGGTTTCTTGTATCTCGGGGCGTGGAGCTGCGGCCTTGGCGGGTTGTATCTCGGGGCGTGTAAAAGCATAAGCCCAAGCGGTGTTTCTTGTATCTCAGGACGTGTAAAGCATGACCCTGGGCGGGTTGTATCTCGGAACGTGTGAAACACGAGCCCGAGCAGTTTTTATTGTATCTTAGGATGCGTGAATCGCGACCCTGGGCGGGTTGAATATCGGGACTTGTGAACCACGAGCGGCGAGTTTTATTGTATCTCGGGGCGGCGTGAAGCGTGACCACAGATGGAGTTGAATCTCGGGTGTGAAACCACGAGCTCGGCGATTTTAGTGTATCTCGGAGCAGCGTGAAGCGCGACCACAGGGTTGTATCTCGGGGCGTGTGAAACCACGAACTGGCAGTTTTCTTGTACCTCGGGATGCGTGAAGGCGCGTACAGGTTGTATCTCGGGGCGTGTAAAACCACGAGACCAAGCGATTTTATTGTATCTCGGGAGCGTGAAGGTCGACCTGGCGAGTTGTATCTCGGGACATGTGAAACACGAGCGGCGATTTTATTGTATCTTAGGAGCGTGAAGCGCGACCACAGGTGGGTTGTATCTCGGGGCGTGTGAAACCACGAGCGGTGGTTTTCTTGTATCCGGGACCCGTGAAGCGCGACCCTCGGGTCGATATATCGGGGCTGTGAAACCACGAGCGGCGGTTTTCATGTATCTCGGGCAGCGTGAACCGCGGCCTGGGCGGGTTGTATCTCGGGCGTGTGAAACCACGAGCGGTGATTTTCTTGTATCTCGGGGCGCGTTAGCAGCGCCACAGGTGGGTTATCTCTGGCGCGTGAAACCACGAGCCCAAAGTGTTTTCTTGTATCTCGAGGCGCGTGAACGCAGCCTGGGCGGGTTGTATCTCCGGGGCGTGTGAAACGCGAGCGGCGATTTTTATTTTATCTCGGGGCGTGAAGCCTTTGACCTGGGCGGTTGTATCTCGGGGCGTGTGAAACCACGAGCGGTGATTTTCTTATATCTCGGGATGCGTGAAGCGGCCTAGGCATGTTGTATCTCGGGGCGTGTGAGAACGAGCCCGGCGATTTCTTATATCTCGGGCGCGTGAAGCGTGACCGCGGGTTTAAGCGAGTTATTTGAGGCGTGTGAAACCGA
The DNA here is from genome assembly GCA_025200525.1 of Camellia lanceoleosa. Lineage (NCBI taxonomy): Eukaryota > Viridiplantae > Streptophyta > Magnoliopsida > Ericales > Theaceae > Camellia > Camellia lanceoleosa. Next base: position 128,171,494 of record CM045771.1, on the reverse strand, counting down.
GCAGCGATTTTCTTGTATCTCGGGACCGTTAAGCGGCCTAGACATATTACATCTCGGGACATGACCACGAGCTCAGCGATTTTTCTTATATCTCGGGGCGCGTGAGCGCGGCCTAGGCGGAGTTGTATCTCGGGGCGTGTGAAACACGAGCGAGCGATTTTCTTGTATCTGGGGCGGCGTGAAGCGACCTGGCGGGTTGTATCTTGGGGCGTGTGAAACCACGAGCTCGATGATTTTATTATATCTCAGGACGCGTGAAGCACGACCCTGGTGGGTTGTATATCGGGACGTGTGAGACAGCAAGCGGCGGTTTTCTTGTATCTCAGGACGCGTGAAGCGCGTCCCTGGGGGAGTTGTATCTCAGAACGTGTGAAACACGAGCTCAACAAGTTTATTGTATCTCGGGGCGCGTGAAGCGGCGTCCGGGCGGGTTGAATCTCGGGGCGTGTGAAACCACGAGCACGGCGTTTTTATTGTATCTCAGGACGCGTGAAGCGCGACCCTGGGCGGGTTGTATCTCGGGACATGTGAAACACGAAGTGCGAGGCATTTTTACAGTATCTCGGGATCGTGAAGCGGCCCTAAGCGAGGCCGCATCTCATCTCGGGGCGTGTGAAACGAGCAATTTTTCTTGTATCTCGGGCGTGAAGCGCTGACTGGCGGAGTTATCTCGGGGCGTGTAAAACACGAGCCCGGCGATTTTCTTGTATCTCAAAGGCGTGAAGCGCGGCCTAAGCGGGTTATATCTCGGGCGTGTGAAACCACGAGCAAGCGGTTTTCTTATATCGAGCGGCGTGAATCGCGACGAGGCGGGTTGTATCTCGGGGCGTGTGAAACCACGAGCCCGGCGATTTATTGTATCTCAAAGGACCGTGAAGCGGCGCAACCCTAGGCGGGTTGTATCTCGGGACGTGTGAAACACGAGCGGCGATTTTATTGTATCTCGGGGCAGCGTGAAAGCGCGACCTGGCGAGTTAATATCCGGGGCGTGTGAAACCACGAGCGGCGATTTCTTATATCTCGGGGCGCGTGAAGCGCGGCCTAAGTACAGTGGCATCTCGGGACATATGGCTCTGGGCGATTTTCTTGTATCTAAGAATAGCGTGAAGCGCGCGTGTGGACATGAAACCACGAGCACGGCGGTTTTCTTGTATCTCGGGACGCGTGGCGCGGGCCCTGGCGATGCATCTCGGGGCGTATGAAACGAGTCAGCGGTTTTCTTGTATCTTAGGACAGCGTGAAAGCGCAACCCTGGGGGTTGTATCTCGGGACATGTGAAACACGAGCTCGGCGATTTTTACTTGTATCTCTGAGGGCGTGAAGCGCTGACCACGAGTTGTATCTCGGGGCGTGTGCAACATGAGTCGAGCAATTTTTCTTGTATCTCGGGATCGTGAGCAGCGCGCCACAGGCGTACGTATCTCAAGATGTGTGAAACCTGAGCGTTTTCTTGTATCGCGGATGTGAATCGGCCAGAGGCGGTTGTATCTCGGGACGTGAAACACAAAGCGAGGAGCCATTTTTCTTGTATCTCGGGATCGTGGACCGCGGTCAGGCGTAGGATTGCATCTCGGGGCGTATGAAACACGAGCTTTGGCGATTTTTCTTGTATCTCAGAGGCGTGAAGTGGCCTTGGTAGCGGCATCTGGGGGGTGTGAAACACGAGCCCGGCGGTTTTCTTGTATCTCAGGGGCGTGTAGCGCGACCTGGCGGAGTTATCTCGGGCGTGTGAAACCACGAGCAGCATTCTTATCTCGGGGATGCGTAAAGGGCGGCCTTGGGCAGGTTGTATCTTGCGACATGCGAAACATGAGCCCGAGTGGTTTTCTTGTATCACGGGAGTTGTATCTCGGGGCGTGTGAAACACGAGCGAGCCATTTTTTGTATCTTAGGGCGTGTGAGCGTCGTCCCAGGTGGGTTGTATCTTGGGGCGTGTGAAACACGAGCAGCGATTTTTCTTGTATCTCGGGCGGCGTGGGCGTGGCGTTGGGCGGGTTGTATCTCGGGGCGTGTGAAACGCTGGCCCGGCGATTTTCTTATATCTCGGAGACCGTAAAGCGCTTATGACCTTGGGTGGGTTGTATCTCGGGGCGATGTGAAACACGAGCGAAACAGTTTTCTTGTATCTCGGGGCAGCGTGTGAAGCGCACACAGGTGGAGTTGTATCTCGGGGCGTATGAAACCGAGGCCTTTGAGGCGGTTTTATTGTATCTCGGGATGCGTGACGCCTGGCGGGTTGTATCTCGGGGACATGTGAAACGCAGGCGGCGATTTATTGTATCTCGGGGGCGTGAAGCCTTGCTACAGGCGGGTGCATATCTCGGGGCGTGTGAAACACGAGCATGGCGATTTTTCATAGTATCTCGGGAATGGCGTTGAAGCGCGACCAAACGGGCGGGTTATATCTTGGACGTGTGAAACCGCGAGGCGAGCGATTTTCTTGTATCTTAGGGGCGGCGTGAAGTGCTACAGGCGGGTTGCATCTCGGGACACAGTGAAACACGAGCTGGCGATTTTCTTGTATCTCGGGACTGGTGAAGTGCGACCTGGGCAGGTTGTATTTCGGGGCGTGTGAAACCACGAGCTTGGTTTTCTTGTATCTCGCGGCGTGGCGCGACCCTAGGCGGGTTGTATCAGGCGTGTGAAAGCCGAGCGGCGATTTCTTGTATCTCGGGGCGGCGTGAAGCGCACGTACTGGGCGGAATTGCAATCTCGGGGCGTGTGAAACCGAGCTGGCGGTTTTTCTTGTATCTCGGGGCGAATGAGAAGCGCGGCCACAGGGGGTTGAATCTGGGCGTGTGAAACCACGAGCACAGCGGTTTTCTTGTATCTCAAGGCGCATAAGCCTTGGCGCTTGGCGAGTGCGCCGGCGGGGCGTGTGAAACATTTGGCGGCGATTTTCTTGTACCTGAGCGGGTGAAGCTGCGGCCTGGGCGGGTTGTATCTCGGGGCGTGTGGAACCACGAGCAGCGATTTCTTGTATCTCGGGATCGTGAAAGCGGCCACCTGAAGCGGGTTGAATCTTGGGACGTGTGAAACACCGAGCGGTTTTCTTGTATCTTAGGGCGCGTGAAGCGGCCACAGGCGGGTTGCATCTCGGGGCGTGTGGAACACGAACCGGCGTTTTTCTTGTATCTCGAGGCGTGAAGCGCGGCCTGGTGGTGAGTTGTATCTCGGGATGTATAAAACACGAGCCCGGCGGTTTTTCTTGTATCTCGGGATCGAGAAGGCGGCACCTAAGCGGGTTGTATCTCGGCGCATGTGAAACACGAGCCGGAGCAATTTTATTATATCTCGATCGTGGCGCGACCACGGCGGATTGTATCTCGGAGCGTGTGAAAAAGAGCTGGCGATTTTTATTGTATCTCGGGGAGGGCGTGAAGCGCTGGCCTTAGGCGGTTATATCTCGGGGCGTGTAAACCACGGCAGCGAAGTAGTTTTATTGTATCTCGAGGACCGTGAAGCGCGACCTGGGCGGGTTGTATCTCGGGGCATATGAAACCACGAAGCCCGATGCAGTTTTCTTGTATTTTAGAGGATCGTGAAGCGGCCTGACCTGGTGTGAAACGAACGGCGGTTTATCACCGGGGCGTGGTGAAACTGGCGGGTTGTATCTCGAGACATATGAAACGAGCCCGGCGGTTTTCTTATTATCTGTGGCGTGCGGCGTATGCAGGCGGAGTTTCATCTCGGGGCGTGTGAAACGCAGCGACATTTCTTCTATCTCGGGACGCGTGTGGCGCGGCCTGGGCGGGTTGTATTCGGGGCGTGTGAAACACGAGCGACGATTTCTTGTATCTCAAGATCATGAGCGTGACCCTAAGCGGAGTTGTATCTGGGGCGTGTGAAACCGAAGCCGGCTTGTTTTTTCTTGTATCTCAAGGCGTGTGAAGCGCAGCCCAGGTGGGTTGTATCTCGGGGCGTGTGAAAACCACGAGCGGCATTTTTCTTATCTCGGGGATGCGTGAAGCGCGTATGTCGGTTGTATCTCGGGCGTGTGAATCCACGAGCCCAAGCAATTTTCTTGTATCTCGGGATGCATGAAGCGGCCACTTGGCCGGGTTGTATCTGGGGATGTTTGAAAACACGAGCCCGGCGATTTTATTGTATCTCAAGAGCGTGAAAGCGACCTGGCGGGTTTATCTACCGGGATGTGTGGAAACACGAGAGTAGTTTTTTTGTATCTCGGGGCGGGTGAGCGGCGATACGGCGGAGTTGCATCTCGGGACATATGAAGCAGAGCCCGGCGATTTTCTTGTATCGCAGGGGCGGCGTAAAGCGCTATTACAGGTGAGTTGCATCTCGGGGCGTGTGAAACGAGGCGGTTTTTTCTTGTATCTTAGGATCGTGAAACATGAGCACAGGTGGAGTTGTATCTCGGGGCGTGTGAAACATATGAGCGGCGATTTTTCTTGTATCGGGGCGTGTGAAGTGCGGCTGGCGGGTTGTATCTCGGGGCGTGTGAAACGAACGAACCAGCGGTTTTCTTGTATCTCGGAGCGTGAAGTAGCGGATGCGTATTTGAGGTATATCGAGATTATCTTGGGGCGTGTGAAACCCTACGAGCTGAGCGCAGTTTTCTTATATCTCGGGATCGTGAGCCTAAGCGGGTTGTATCTGGGGCGTGTGAAACTTATGGGCCGGCGATTTTATTATATCTCGAGAATCGTGAAACGCGACCCTCGGCGGGTTGTATCTCGGGATGTGTGAAACCACGAACCTAGCGAAATTTTTCTTGTATCTCGGGGCGTGAAGTCGTACTGGCGAGATTGTATCTACGGGCGTATGAAACACGAGCTGGCGGTTTTTATTGTATCTCGGGGCGCGTGTAAACGCCAGAGCAGTGGTTTCTTGTATCTCGGGGGCGTGAGCGCGGCCGCAGGAAGTTGTATCGAGGATATGCAAACCGAGCGGCAGTAATTTATCTCGGGATCACGAAGCGGCAATATGCGGAAGTTGTATCTCGGGGCGTGTGAAACCTGAGCGACAATTTTCTTGTATCTCGGGGCGCGTGAAGCGGCCTTGACCCTAGAGTGGGTTGTATCTCGGGGCGTGTGAAACTCTGAGCCGAAATTTATTTTAATGTATCTCGGGATCGTGAAGCGCGACCACAGGCGGATTGTATCTCGGAACATGTGGAAACGACGAGCAATTTTATTGTATCTCGGGGCGTGAAGTCGCGGTCTGGGTGAGTTGTATCTGGGGCGTGTGAAACCACGAGCGGTAGTTTTGTGTATCTTAGGATGTGTGAAGCGCGACCACAGCAGCGGGATTTTATCTCGGGGCGTGTGAAACCACGAGCCCAAGAATTTTCTTGTATCTCGGAGGCGCGTGGGGCGTGGCCCACGAGTGGATTGCATCTCGGGGCGTGTGAAACACGAGCCAGGCGGTTTTGTATCTCAGTGCTGCGTGAAAGCGCGTGACCTGCGAATATATCTCGGGGCGTGTGAAACATGGCACAGTGATTTTTCTTACCCCAGGCCTTGAGCCTTGACTACTAGGCGTGTTATCTCGGAATGTGTGAAACCACGAGCCTGAATCGATCCCTCACTACACAGACCTAGCTCGGCCCATAAGCAGTCCTCGACACCTAATATTTAAGGGCGGCAAGCGCGGCCTAAGCGTGTTGTATCTCGGGAGATGTGTAAACACGAGCCCGCAGATCGATCCTCACTACACAGACCTAGCTCATTACATAGCTTGGTCCCTCCTTGCACAATATTTTAGCTCGGGGCTTGAGCGCGGCCTAGGCGGGGTTATATCTCGGGATGTGCTTGAAACCGAGCCTGATCAGTCCCTCACTTCTGGACTGGCTCGGCCCATGGCTGGTCCTCACTACCTAATATTTTAACTCGCCCTAATTCACATAAAAACTCCCCTCTCACATACCTCATTTTGTGATTAATTTTGCAACAATTTTAAGAATTCAGAAATTTGTCTAGAAGCCCAACAATCAAAAGGTCTAAATTTATTTATGATATAACCCTAATAACTTTAAATGTAGTCCATAGATTTAAACTATTTGGATCATTTTCTTATTCAAAATACGGAATTCGTTAGATTTTCTTTTAATTTTGTATAAAAATAAAAGATAAAACTAAAACTTAAAAAGCAGAAAAAAAGAAAAAACATAAGGTGGTCATGCATACCTTGAGCCAAGGCGACACATTGCTCTTATGCCCGATTGCTTTAAGATTATAGAATCAAATTCTTTTCTATTCCATTTGTGAAGTTGGCTCCATTTCTGGTTATCTCTCTCGCCTTCCAACACCTATATAGAACCTTGACAATGATTAGCTAAAAGATGGTACCAAAAAAGTTGCATATGGGCACAAAAAATGCTTGATCCCATTGGGGTGTGTTTGGTTGGGTTAGTTTAATTAACCTTAATTTTCGAGACTTTATTTGTGAGAATGCTCGATGTCAATCACGGGAAGTCTTTCAGTTGTATTTTGAGCTTTCGATTGGGCGGTTTTTGGACGCCTTGAGGCTAACCTGTCTGTATTGCCTAAGGTGAAGTTGAAATTTGCTATCAGTAGGAGGAACTTGTCTACTAGTCTTAGAGGTAGTAATTATATATATATTGTTTCAAATTTATTAACCAATTAAAATGTTTATTCGATTTTACATTTACACTGGGGACACAACTTTAGGTTGGACCCCAGACAACCTGTCTTCACTGCAAGAATCAAAAGATCACTTCATGTCTTGAAAGCTTCTACAGCTAAACTCTTGGTCACTCCAACACGGGTTGCCAAAGCGTATCAATCGACACTCCAATGTTGCAACTCTTCAATCAATCTGGGGCCTACAAAAAAAATTGTGCTCGTTAAGTGAAAACTGATAATCAAAATGATGCAAGAGAGATAAACAGAACTCTGGTGCACCTACGTATGATGGAAAGAGCCCCATTCTGCTACAGGCTGTGGCTAAAACTTCCTAAAGTACCACGAGGAGTTCCAAAAGCTTGCAAACTTGATTGAAGAAATGATCGATTAGGAAAAGGGCATTCAAGTGATAGCATAGGTCCGGTTCTTTCCTGTCATTTGATCTGTACTCCACATGTCCACGGTACGTGGGTGAGACTCTGAAACGTGAGAGCACAAACTTCCAATCTGTTTTGTAGCAAAGATAATTGTGTTGGATGCCACCCATTTCCTCCAAACAATACTAGGGTGTTTCCCACTAGATTGTAACCATGAGCAGGCACATGGTACCTAAAGGATCAATAAGATCAGAACCGAGATCACATTAGAACTACAATAAGTTGTATTGGACAAAAAGTCTGAAACTTACAGTTGTTGAGATGGTTTGCCACAATTCTTGAGGCATTTGTTTGAATTATGGGGCCTCTGTAATTGCAGGAGTTGGTGCAACCACTGCTTGGAGCATTATTAGTTGGCCAATAGCCGATGCTTTGCCCGTTCACCCATGCCTCTCCCTTTCCCATCCCCGTGAAGTCTAGTGCGATTGGATTATTGCGGATGGCGCATCAAATTTGTCACGAATAACAAAGCAAGAGAGTAAGCTTGGATAAAGACTAAAGATACAATTGCACCAAACTTGCAAAGTAGTTTCCAAGTAAACAACCACTTTTGGCCATTATTATATTGCCCAAATAAAAAAAATGACGCCATTTATGTACCAAATCAGGACAACACAATTTTCAAGTTTAAATAAAAGATCTTGACATGGTTAGACTGTTCTTGAACAACTTGCGGTCGAATATATTCAGAGTCTTGTGTTACATTGTATGAAATCCATAAATACAACTACCAAGAGAAGTAGATAAATTTGAAATCCATATATATATATATATGCACTTACAAAAAAATTATATACATATGCACACACCTACACACAATGTATGATAGTTTCAAAATTAAAACATTAGACAATATAAGTACAAAAATCGGTTAAAAGAACATCGTAAAATATACATGAATGAATAAGATTATATTTTTAATGGTTCACTATAGGACTCACTTTTCAAATGTCAAAACATTCATATATTTTTTATGTCGGATTTTGTGACAATTTTTGTGTAAGTATTGTTATCCAAATCCAAAAATTTGAAAATTATTTTCAAATAAGTTGTTTCAACTGCCCAAAAATTGATTTTAATGCATAGCCACAAAGAAAAAAAAATGAGCCATAGCATAGAAAGCAAAAGTACTTAAAAAAACTAAATGAAACTTACAGTGCTTCTAACCAACCATATGAGGGGTTGCATTGTGTTTACAGAGGTCCAAACTAACCTCCATACCAGAATTCCCACAACCAACCACCAAAACACTCTGATTTCTGAAATCAGAACCAGAGGTATACAAACTTGTATGCACAACAGGCCCATCAAACCTCTCAATCCCTGGAATTTCCGGTATCGCAGGCTCGGCATTTTCGCCCGTGGCAACGATAATCCACCAGGAAATGTACTCACAATCTTGAGTTTGAACCCTCCAAAACCCAATAGTTGAATCAAACTCTGCTCTTTTCACCACTTGTTCGAAGCTTGGTTCGATGTTGAAGTGTGAAGCATATGACTCCATGTATGATATGAACTGGTGCTTTGTTGGGTACTTGGGGAAATTTTCCGGGAAACCAAACAGTGGAAGTTCACAGAACTGTTTGGGAAGGTGGAGTTTGAGACGATAGTATGTTCTTTGTTTCCGTAAAGAAGCTATACAGTCACTTCTTTCAAGAATGAGAGAGCGTACACCATTGTTCTTGAGGCAAGCTGAGACTGCTACCCCAGAGGGTCCAGCACCTACAATGATAGGTCCGTGAACCCACAAGCAATTTTGTCGATTGCCCTCTTGATTTTTGCAAGAACCCATGTGGAATAGCCCAAGGAAAGAAAAGAAAAGAAAAGAAAAGAAAAGAAAAGGGAGCTCTGTTTCTTTAAAACCTCTGTTTTTTGTATAGAGAGTTAGAAACAATGATTGATTAACAAGAATGAGTAAATAAACGTAGTGAAAAGAAAAATTATTGAGAACCAATAGAGAAGAAGACACAATATTTTTGTGAACTCACCAATCAAGGCTTCAAACTCGTGTATAGAATAGCCCAAGGAAACAGATAAACATTGACAGAAATTAGAGAAGAAGACAATATTTTTGTGCATTCAGCAGAATGTTTATGCTCATATATATATAGCCTGTCAAAGCTAGGAGGAAAAGGAAACGAAACTATATACATATATATATATATATATATGAATTTCCCAAAACAAAGGGCTAATCAATTCCAAAATCAAGATTAAACTGAAAAGGAAAGGGAATAGTTGACTTAAAATTATAAAGAAAAGATTAAAAAAAAGAAAGTGTTATTTTGAATTCACACAACAGTGTGCGAGTGTATATATATATATTTGAAGTATCTCCAACAATGCAATGGACAAAGACCAAACAGAAGATTTAATTACATTCGTGGGTTGAAACATTTGTATTTTTATTTTTATGGATTTGACTGAGAAATATTTATATTGGACTTGTTTACATATGATGCTGCCACTTTGCTGTGTTTTTTTTAAAAAATTATATATATATATATAGGAAAATGGAAGAAAATGGGGTTTTAACTATGAGAGTTGTGAGAGTTTCAAAACTCCAAACCATCTATGTTGATTTTTGGCTACTTTTTAAAAAAGAAAAAAACATTATTTGGCTACTAAAAATTGAAATTTAAAATTTAAATCATAGTTAACAAAGCACTTAATGAATATTCACCTATGATTTAGGAATTCAAATTTCAAAATTTGATACCTTATAAAATACACATGATTTAAGGAATTGGTTTCCATAATAAAAAAACAATACTATATATATATATCACCTAGCTAATTAATCCTTTTTTTCAACAGGAATTAATTTTTTTAATTTTAAAATTATTTATATAAAAAAACACTAGTGGCTAACTCATCATCTATTTTTTAATAATTAATAAAATTCTAATTATCCCATAAATTATGACCCTGAAATGGAAAGTTTGCTTAACTATTTCAAATTTTAATTAATCTTTTTTTCAACAGCAATTAATTTTTTTAATTTTAAAATTATTTATATAAAAAAAAACACTAGTGGCTAACTCATCATCTATTTTTTAATAATTAAAATTTTTTTATTGGTTAATTCTCATTTAATCATATAAATAAAATTCTAATTATCCCATAAAGAACTCTTAAGTATCCCATAAATTATGACCTTGAAATGGAAAATTTGCTTGACTATTTCAAAATTTAAATTTGTGACACTATATGGAAGCAGTTCACTAGAATGTAATTGTTCCGTAATTTATCACTTTTAAAAAGAATATTTATTTTTTCATTTCAAAATTTAATATGATAAACCGTTCACTAGAATTTAATTATCTATCTATCTATATACAAAGCCAAAGAGTCTTTTAATTTTTTGTTTTTTGTTTTTTGTTTTGATTTGTAAATAAGTGCCCTCTGATTTAATTTCTGGCTTCACCACTGTTTGCAAGAACCCATGAGGAATAGAATAGCGCAGGAAAAGGAAACCTCTGTTTCTTTAAAAGCTCTCCTGTATTTCTTGAAAACAACTATTTTCTGTATATTTTATATTCCAATGAGAGTCTATAGAGACATGAAAAGTGACATTATAAGAGAAATGGAGAGAGAATATGGAAATCAAAGGATGTAACGTAAATATACAGTAACAGGAGGTGTGAATGTTCTGAAATGGATTTGGGTTTTGTTTCTCATGGCTCTTTCTTCTTTCTCAGCCTCTCTCTCTGCAGAGTTTGAGAATAGGCAAGGCAATGGACAAAGTCCAAAGAGAATATTTAAATACATTCATGGGTTGAATTATTTTTATGTATTATTGAAATATTTATATTGGACTTGTTTACATACGATCTTTGCCACTTGAGATGTTTTTATTTTAATTTATTTATTTTTATTACATTTGAAATGAGGAGATAGATGAAGAGTGTTTTCCATTGATGTCTTTATAGTATTTTTAACACGTATCAAATCACCCATTTAAGTAGAAGGTTGATTTTGTTTATATTGAAATCAAATAAAATTTGGATTTTGGACTCAAAATTAAATTAATTGTGATGTAAAGCGAATTTACTCAGTTTGTATGTATGAACTTATTGTAATTCAGATAGAGTTTGACAATGTTGTAAAAATCATACTTGTATGATCCATTGTGTTTAGATATTCAAGTGAATCTCATAGTCCTTATTTTATTTTCTAAGTTCAGAAATCCTTTGTGCATTGAATTTGGATACAACATTTTGAACATTCCCAAACTAGTAATCATTCAACCATATGACGTGTGCAGTAGCTCAAGTGGTTACGATAAGTTAGTTAGGTGCTAGTAAAGTGATGTCTTAAGTTGTTAATGAAGTGACATCAATGGTAATCTAATTCTACTAGCTTATTAACATCATAGGAAAAAAATTAAAGCCGCGGAAATATGTTATTCATCTAATAATATATTTTCTTGGGGTTGAAGGTTTGATTCAGAGGATGAGCATGAGATTCATTGTCTGGAACTATAGTCCTAGGATCATGTATCCATAAGACCAAATAGGAATGACAAGCCCTTATCAAATGTTTGTTTGTGCATGCAAATGGGGATGGGATGATGAGGCTAATCTAAATCCTATTAAGTATGCAGGGTACAACATTGAATATGTGGTATGATTAACAAAACTGTCCCCAAACAACAGCAAAATAATTATATTATTAGGAAAGAGTATTGTTATTCAAATTTAAAAATTAGACTTATTTTTCAAATTCAATGAATTGACAATCATTAAAATATGTTGGACAACTCTCTCTCTCATTTATTTTCTATAATTATCAATCAATCATTTTCTTTATACATCATTGGGTCTAAAAAATATATTTAGAAAGTGATATCATTTTCCATTAAGAAATGAAAGGAATAAAGATCAATGAGGTGGGGTGAACTATAGAAGTGGATGACAATGGTTACCGGTAGTAAATGTAAAGAGTAAAAAAGGAGAGAGGAAGAGGAAGAAAGAAGGAAAGGAAGAGAAACAAAGGAAGAAAGAAAGAGAAGTTGGATGGATAATGAGAACGAATAAGTCTAAGAACCAATGAGTGGTTGTGTGATTGAGATTAAATTTGTATAGTGTAAGAATTATATGTAGAATAAATCTGAATCATAAAATAATAATTTTGGATAACGTATGAAATTATAGTATTGCTGAATGAGAAATGGTAAAGGAAAGAATGAAAGATGGCGGACAAAGTAGTTATTGGCCGCAAGTGATGGAAAAAGATAGGGGCGATTAAAAAAAATTTTAGACAAAATTTTAAAGGTGTATATATATCGATCCATTGGCTAGGTAGGTTTTTTTTTTTTTTTTTTGGTAGGGCCTTTAGACAAGAAGATTTCTTTTACGAGACCTATAAAAATTATGAAAGAGGAAAAACAAATGTGGTTTGTTTAGAAAACTTTAACTCTGTGTTTTATTGAGAGATTTGGAGAGTGATTTAGAAAGGAAAAGAAAAAATGTGTATAAAACTAAGTGAAATATAAGTATGTTTTATTCACATTTCACCTACCTTTTCAATTTCCCTTTCCAAATCCCTCATCAAATCCCTCAACCAAACATAACATAAATGTCATACTTAAACAATTGTATTTTGGAAACTCAGGGTGTTCTTAATTTTTAAAATTTCAGATTATTTGTTTTTTTTTTCCAGCTCTAAAAAACTATCTTTGTAAACTTTTTTTATCCTTAGTCCAACTTGAGGCGTGTTTGGGCCAAAGTCCCAAGCCCATGGTGTCTTGGCTGGGCCTGCTGGAGTTTCTGCTTATAATTTTAACATTTTAGTACATCAAACTAACAACAAAACACAAACTTAAGAGAATATATATATATATCATTCCATTAATTTTTACGGTCTAAATAATTAAAGAGATCGTTATTGACATATTTTAACTTTTTGTTAACTTTTTTTAACTCATAATTAAAGAGATCGTTATTAATTTTCTGTGACAAAACATTGACATCGTTAAAGTTTAAAAGACTAAATTGACATATTTTAGGAATTGTAAATGTATTTTCTACTCCTACTTTATTTTAATAATAGAACATGCCATGGCTTCATTTGGAAATTTAACTTTTTGTTAGTGACTTTTCATTTATTTTTTATTTTTTTACGAGATGCAAAAAGTTAATGTTTGGAATGATTTCTTTAATAATAGAACATGTCATTCATTTGGAAATTTAACTTTTTGTTAGTGACTTTTCATTTATTTTTTATTTTTTTACGAGATGCAAAAAGTTAATGTTTGGAATGATTTCTTTCTTTAATTTTCTTTCTCTTGTCTCTCACTTCTAAATATTAGCAAATTAAAGAATAAAAAATAAATTCACTTACTTCCTATACAAATTTTATAATTTTGACATAATTATATTGAATTGTCTTAATATTTTAAATCATGTAATATTTAACTCATTTTTATTAATAATTAATTAGTTATATAGTTGAAAAAAAATATATTTTTTATATTTTTTATTTGTGTTCTTTGTTTTGATCCATTTAATTTTATTAAAAAGAGATCAAATTTTTATATCAAAATTATAAAATCGCTTATTTGTTTTCTTTAACCTCAAAAAAAGTCAATATAGGGTTATTTTGAAAATTAATTATTTTAGTTGATTTTTTTTAAATTTTTACAAAAAGACGTAAAAAAAGTAGAGAGAAAATTTGACTTTTTTGGAAAATGCATGAGACCCCATTAGAAATATTTGGGGTCTCTTGTGATTGGTCCAAAAAACTGTTTTTTCTTTTTTTCTTTTTTTCTTTTTTTTGCTTTCAGCCAATGGCAGAGCCCCATGTGGCACTGGGGTCACTGTCCCTAGCAAAGTCCGACTTTTTTATAGTGACTTTTTACCTATTTTAAGTGATTCCCAAACCATGTCATAATTTACCCAAAAAAATTTAAAATTTATTTTTGTAATTTTTGTGAGTCATGAATCCATGGTCATGTTTGTGTCCAGGTAGTCGGATTCACGTGGCCCTAATTGTGATTTAATCTTATATTTTTGTTAAGAATCAAGTCATGTTGTCCTAATTGTGTCTTTTGGAAAGATAGTAAAAAATTATTTTTTTTTGATTTTTTACTTATTTTGAATCATATTAAGCTTGTTTAATTTCAGTTTTTAGAAAACAGTTTTAAGAAAGTTTTACTTTTTTATTTTTCGTATTTTAATGTTTTCAATTAATTTTTTTAATATTTTGAGCAAATTTTTTTAAAAATTTTTTAGACACACCTAACATAAACACACTTAAAAAGTATAATATTTGTAATTTTTTAAAAAAATACACTAAATGCCAAAAATATATAAAAATTTAGTACATTTTCGTATTTTTGTGTATTTATTAATTTTTTAAAATATTTTTTTACAAATATTTTACTATTTAGATACATCTAAGTAAAGTGTCTCTAAAAAAATAAAAAATTACTTAAAATTTAAAAATATTTCCTAAAACAAAAAATATGAAAAACAAAAATTCAGTTTTCAAAAACTAAAACCCAACACAATGATTATTTTTCTATTTTTTATACAATTTTTTCAAAAAAATAAAAAATCAATTTTAACTAATTTTTTAAAACAATCTCACCATCAACCATCAACGGACCGAACCTTGACTCATCATCATCAACTATGATAAGCCACATTTAATATCATATGGCCAGAATTGAGTTGACCAATAACGTATACAAGGTCCATGTTGTATTTTGATTTTAGGGTCGAGGTTATTTTCATCATTTAAAAAAACATAACAGTACAAGAGAGGCTTAGAAAAAAATTTATAAATCAGTGATAAAATTTTTATATTTCAATAATTAAAATATTATACTTATTTCATGATTTTGTAATTTTTTTTTTGTTACCACTAAATTTTAATTTGCCCTTTAAAGAAAATGAGAAACTAATGATCAGTAGTGACAAAAACAAATATGACAAATTTATAATTTAAATTATTAATATTTATTATTTATTTATAATAATTATTTTTCGATTTACGCATTAGCACTTGTTTGGGAAGTTACGTTGAAGTGGGTTGAGATTAAAATAGTTACAAAAAATAAAATAAATTTTCTAGCTCTAGGTTAAAAAATATCATATCCATACTATAATTATTTTATTTTTCTCTTATAAAAATTGAAAAAGTCAACCAATTCATCCCAAATGAGACTTTTTAACCTTAAAATAAGGTTGCATTTGTCAACTATACATTTTAGCAAAAAATTCAAAAAGTTATTATAAGTTATCACATCACTCTTCTTACTTTTCTATACATTTTTTCATAAAAATTAAAAATTATTAAAATAATATATTCCTAAATAAGATGTAAAACATCTAAAAAAAAAAAAATTAAAAAATGAACCCATGTCCTAAATCAACCTTTAAGTTTTTTCTCCAAAAAAAAACAAAAAAAACAATAACACACGGCACGTGTAATATGATTTCCAAATATGAAGATGTTCTTGACTGAGGCCTGGTTTGGGATCCTTAAAATAATTCAAAAATTCAAAAAATTACTCAAAAAGTTAAAAAATTATCACTATTCACCAAAAAAAATATTAAAAAATTAATTTTACACAAAATTAATTTTAAAACAGCTTTGACGTCCACAGTAGAATTGAGTTTTTGAAAAAATTGCACTGATTTAGGTGCACAAATAACATTGTACTGTTCGGCCTGTAGGGGCCATCACGAGTCCCGTTTTAATAATCTGGACTGTTCAATGTGTAGAACTCGTTGAGTACTATATACCTGTAAAAAATCACATTGATCGGATATCGGTAACTATATGATCAAATCAGTTAAAATTTATAAAATGGATGGTGTTATAGTTAACGGTTGAAAAAAAACTAATCCGATCAGATAGCTATCGATATCCTATCAACTTGAATTTTTACAAACATATAGTACTTGACGATTTCTACATATCGAACGGTTTTCATTAGCAAAACGAGACCCGTGGTAGGCTCCCACAGGCCGAACAATACCTTCAATTCACTGCCCAAAAAGCAAGGAACCATCTCCTCCCCCTACTCTGCACACGTTGTCCTTCATCGTACAGCCTATTCTATCACAATCTTCTCCTATACACTAATTTATACAATTTTTAATGCACATTTTTTCGTACTCACATCACACAAACTACGAAGCTCATCAACGGCTGCGCTTGCATCACTCTGAACCATTGACTTTGGTTTAGATGACGCTATTTGATTGGCTTTATGACTTGAATATATGAATGAACTTTAGGATTTCTTAGCACTCGTTTAAGTTGGATTGGGGTTAAAGTCGTTACAAAAGGGTAAAATAAATTTTTTAATTTTAGGTTAAAAAAAAATTATCTAAAATTTTTGCCCAACTTTTGGTAAGAAAAAAGGTTCATAATAATAATTTTTAATGTCTAAAGTCTCTCAACCTTATTTTAGGTTGTAAAATACCTAATTTACCATTCTTTATAACATACATTTGTTTGGATATTGGCAAACCAATATTATATTCTTGTTTTGTAGAAGATTTTATGGGGATGGACTTCACAATGGAGATTTCGTAGGGATTTTACAAGTATTGCGATGGACTTGACAATAGAGATTGCTATGATCATGTAGGTGTTCTGGTGGTATTGATTCCTTTTGTTTTGATTTTCAATGGAGTTGAATCGGTATGTTTTCGATGGAGATTCCATATGAATTTCGATTTTTGATTTGACTTGTATGTAAGGATTCGATTTCATATTAGTTTTTAGTGTATTTTGCATTGAGTTTTTGTTTTCGGTTTGATTAATTTAAAAGAGAGGTCATTTCGAGAAAGTTGCTTATGATTTTTGGAGTTGATTTTTCATTCTCTGTTATTGATCAATTTTAGAGAGAGGCCAGCTTGATAGAATTGATTTTGACTTTTGGAGTTTATTTTTCATTCTCTGCTTTTTGATCAATTTCAAAGAGAGTTGAGAGTAGAGTTGATTTTGATTTTTAGAGTTCATTTTTCGTGCTCTATTTTTCATCAACATGCTTATCAATGATAAGTTTTGTTCTCTATTTTTTCAAACTAAAAAAATTTCTTTAAACCAGAGATAATTGTAAATTTCTTATTATTTTTGTTCTCTAAGTTTTGTTCTCTGTTTTTTTTACACTTTTATTGGTAGTCCAGAGAAAATTGTAAGTTTGGTATTATAATCAATGAAAATCACAGAGAAAATTGTAAGTTTGTAGTTCAAGAAAAATCACAGTGAAAATCACAGAGAAAATTGTAAGTTTGTAGTCTAGTGAAAATCACAGAGAAATTGTAATTTTTTATGGACATGCTATTATAAGCTTGTTATTTATTTTTATTTTTTTCAATTGAATATTTTGTGAGTATAACAGATCTTCTCTATGAATTTCTCTGGGTTTATATGGAATAGTTAGCATTTTGTCAATTTGATATTTTGTCAATTTCTCTATTTTTCATCAACATGCTTATCAATGATAAGTTTTGTTCTCTATTTTTTCAAACTAAAAAAATTTCTTTAAACCAAAGATAATTGTAAATTTCTTATTATTTTTGTTCTTTAAGTTTTGTTCTCTGTTTTTTCTACACTTTTATTGGTAGTCCAGAGAAAATTGTAAGTTTGTTATTATAATCTAACGAAAATCACAGAGAAAATTGTAAGTTTGTAGTTTAGTAAAAATCATAGAGAAAATTGTAAGTTTGTAGTCCAGTGAAAATCACAGAGAAAATTGTAATTTTTTATGGACATGTTATTATAAGTTTGTTATTTATTTTTATTTTTTTTCAATTGAATATTTTGTGAGTATAACAGATATTTTCTATGAATTTCTCTAAGTTTATATGGAATAGTTAGCATTTTGTCAATTTGATATTTTGTCAATTTCTTTATTTTTCATCAACATGCTTATCAATGATAAGTTTTGTTCTCTATTTTTTCAAACTAAAAAAGTTTCTTTAAACCAGAGATAATTGTAAATTTCTTATTATTTTTGTTCTCTGTTTTTTCTACACTTTTATTGGTAGTCCAGAGAAAATTGTAAGTTTGTTATTATAATCCAACGAAAATCACAGAGAAAATTGTAAGTTTGTAGTCCAGTGAAAATCACAGAGAAAATTGTAATTTTTTATGGACATGTTATTATAAGTTTGTTATTTTTTATTTTTTTTCTCAATTGAATGTTTTGTGAGTATAACAGATCTTCTCTATGAATTTCTCTGAGTTTATATGGAATAGTTAGCATTTTGTCAATTTGATATTAATGTGTTTTTGTTTTTGTGATCTTGAAAGTGAATATAAGTTCTTAAATTTCTCTGAACTTTTATTTGTAATTCAAAGAAAATTACAAGTTTGTTATTATAATTCAGAGAAAATCATAATTTTATTTGGACATGTTATTATAAGTTTGTTATTTTTTATTTTTAAGGTCCTCTAGACTAGATATATGGATTGGGGATTTAATTAAATGTTTTGTGATTAAATTTGAATGTTTCATTTCTGAGCAAAAGTTATTTTTCGTGTTTTTTTTTTCGATTCGGATGGACGATTGTAGTATTTTTTGTTATCTTGAAGGTGTATATAAGTTAAATAAATTTCTCTGGATTTTGATTTGAGTCCAATCTTGCACAATCCACAGAGAAAATTGTAAGCTGGTAGTCCAGTGAAAATCACAGAGAAACTTATAATTTCATAACAGATCTTCTGTGTGATTTTTGCCTATGATTGTGTTTAATAGTTGGCATTAAATTTCTCTATGATTCTCTCTAGATTTATTAAGTTTTCTGTGATTTTATTTTTGTTATTTTGAACGTGAATATAAGTTTGTAAATATCTCTAGACATTTATTTGAGTCTAGAAAATTATAAACTTGTTATTATAACCGGATAAAATTATAATTATTAGAAATTTCTGGACTTTTATATTGTTCTTGTAAAGTGTTTTTATATTGAACAAGTTATTTTTCGTGTCTTTTTTTTTTTCCGGTTTAGATGGGCGGTCTGGTGTTGTTCTTTGTGGAAATATGAGAATGATACTATTATCATTAATGTTTCATGCAAATTGAATTTTGAGGAATTGGTTGGCATTTTGTGTAAAACATGAGAAAATTTGAAACTTGAGATGATATGTATTTCATATTCTATTGTGGGCTATCCGAATTGTATGGTTCGAAATAATATTGATTTTCTGAATATGTTGAGGGTTATTTGTGCACATGGTGTTGATATAGTTGATATTTCAACTATTAGGTGTAATACTACGATCAAGAGGATGAAGTGGGGTCTAATTGGGTACATGTTGTGCATGGTGAATGTGATAGGCTTATGGATATTGAAAGAAATTCACTCTCTAAGTTTTGTTCTCACCAAGAAAATGTGTTATTGTCAGCTAGTTGGCGAAATAATATTACGAGTGTTGTACAAAAGTTTGAGAGTGATGTGGTTGAGTTCTGTACTGTTTTATGTAAGTGTACTATTGAGGTTGGTTTTTAGTTTACGTATGTTAAAAATGAAAAGCTGAAGGTTATAGCAGAATGTGCATATAAGGAATCAAAGGGATGTATATGGGTGTACATGCTTTAGTTGAAAAACAAATGGGTTCTTTTACATAAGAACTTTGAACAATGAACATATGTGTGGTGTGGGGGTTCGTACTAGTAAATATGCTAGGATGACTTCCAACTTAGTTTCTAGGCTGATACTTGAAAAGGTAAGTGCAAAACCTTTAACTTGTCCAGTGGATGTTGTCAAAGAAATTAAAGACAAGTATGGGGTCTCAATCATTTATAACTGTGGTTGGTTGGGGGTTGAACAAGCAAAATGTAGTACATATGGGGATTCTTGTTTGTTATTCGATCAATTACAGTGGTATTTTGATGAGGCATTGAAGAACAATCTAGGTAGTCATTTTTAGTTAGATTTTGAAGATAACAAGCATTTCAAAAAAGTGTTTGTGGCTTTTCATGCATGCATTGCTGGTTTCAAATATTATCGGTCATTGTTGTTTCTTGATGGAACATTTTTGAAAGGACGATATAAAGGAGTTATGATTGGTGCGACGGGAAAAGATGTGAATGAAAGTAATTGTAAATATATATAATTTTCTCTAAGTATGTGAATTTTCTATACATGTGAAAATTGAGTGAATTTTCTATTTTTGTAGTTATGTTTTGTGATTTTTCTCTGACACTTTGAATTTTCTCTAGAGGTGGCCATTGTGTGAATTTTCTCTAGATGTTAGCACTGTGTGAATTTTCTCTGTAGTTGGTCACTAAGTGAATTTTCTCTAGATTTGGTCACTAAGTGAATTTTCTCTGGATGTTGCCACTGTGTGAATTTCCTCTGGATTTGACCACTGTGTGACGTTTCTTTGGATGTTAGCAGTGTCAAATTTTTCTGGTTGTTTATTGTTCTAATTTTCTCTGCATGTGTATATCTAATATGCTTGTTCCTATTTGTTTTGTTGGTTTTTTTCCTATAGCTTTTGTCCTTGTTGATGCTGAGAATAAAGACAATTGGTGTTGGTTCCTTGAACATTTATGTGAAGTATTGGGATCGGAGAGGGTGATAAGTTTCATATCAGATCAACATTGTGGTATTGTGGAAGGAATTGCTAGGTTTTTCTCTAATTGCTATCATGGATTTTGTCTTGAACATCTAAAAAGAAATTTGAGGGAGAGATTATCATGTGGAAACACAAATTTGGTTAGGGAGACGATTGTGTCTAAGTTTTCAGAATGTGCATATGCGCCAACAAAGGCATCATTCTATTTCAAGTTAAATAAATTAAAAAGTAAGGGAGTAGACATTGTGAGTGTTTCCTTGAGAAGTTTATCATATGAAAATTGGAGTGATGCATATTTTGAAGGGAAATGTTATGGTGAAATGTATTCAAATGCTGTTGAGTCATTTAATTCATGGATACGAGAAGCTTGACACTTGCCAATAACAAATTTGGTGGACATGATACGGTTGCAAATAATGAATATAAGGTCTAATAGGAGGCTGCTTTCTAGTAAATGGAATAAAGTTCTATGTCCTCATATAGATAGTGTGTTGGAGAAGGCTTTCATGGATGAGAGGACATGGAATGTGAGTTTATCATTTGATAATGTGTTTGAATTGCATTGTTGTCCTTCGGTTATGGTTGATCTTGGGTTGAGAACTTGTTCATATCAAAAATGAGAAATAAATGGGTATCCATGTCAACATGTTGCTGCTGCAATTTTTAGGAGTGAAGAAAATTTGAATTCATTTGTTGAACCATTTTTTCATACTGATATGTATCGTCAAGCATATTCGTTTTTTATTGGCCCAATTCTAGCTGTTGAAAAACCTATGTGTAGCATTGATGATGCTATGATTTTATCTCTATTGAGTAAGAGACCAGCTGGGAGGCTAAAGAAGAACATAATTACTTCCACTGGAGAGTTTAAAAGGGTGATAATGTAATAACCCGACCCTCATCTATGATCTTGGTGTACTTTTAGCTTCCTTATTCAGTATATTCATATGCTTATTGTGAATTTCCATGTGGAATTATGGTTAAGTAAGTAAATCCCAAGTTTAAAAGAAGTCTATCTGTTTCACAAGAAAACTATCTGTCACTATTAACACGTTTGACTTAGAAATTGGGCATCTTAACGTCTTAATTATCTGAAATTGATTATATATCTGTGATCAGCATAATTTTACGGTAATATTAAAATGCGTTTACAAAATTTCAATTTGAATGATTAAACGATTCAATTTTGTCTTATTCTCTTATAAGGATATATCTATATATATATATGCTCTTGTTGATTTAGAACCAACAAAAATATCTTCTTAGAAGAGGGGAAAAACGTGAGAGTTGGGGGAGAGGCTCTCCAAATGAAGGAATTGGGAGATTTTGGTGAAGATTGGTTAGATTTAACTCAAGGTATGGAAAATTCTTTATCTAGTCCCTCTTTCTTGATCTTGATTGGGAATTCTTCTTGTATTTGGGAAGTTAAGAATGATGATGAGAGTTTATGTGATCATCTATGTTGGAGAACCAAATTGAGTTATGGAGGATCTATCCTTATTTTCTTGCTATTCCATGAGAATATTCAACTATGAATTTGAATTAGAAGCTTAGATAACTTTATATGCATATATGTGTGTAAATCCAAGTGGAAAGATGATGGTTGATTGCGTATGGATTGAATGAGTGAAAGAGTAAAGAGGGTTGTAATTGATGTGTTGTGTGATTTAATACCTTCATTTGATGTTAGACCCATTGGAAGGTTTTGTTTTGTGTTGTAAACGATAGATTGCAGCTTTGAATGTCAAATTGGAACTCAAATTCGAAGTTCTGAATTTCAGAATTTTGCTTGGTCGCCGGCGGAGAAGGCCCTTCGGCGAAAAATTGACCTTCAGCGATTTTGTGCCTCGTCAGATCCTCGGCGGCCAAAGTGGCGCTTCGGCGGGAAGGCTTAATTTCAGACAAAAATATGTTTGTTCAGTTTTGCGTGCTTGATCCTCTGGTATTTTTAGAATATTTTTCTGATGACTTTATAATGATTGTAAATGCATGCAAAGTGTAATGGTTCAGGAAATGATGTAAGAAAGTAAAAGAGAACTAATGTGCATTGATTATGTACAGGACGTATTCCAGGAGAAAGCAACACGTTGTCTCAACGCTGTGAGTAATAATGCATTACATATATATATTTATGTATTTGTTCTGTAAGACATAATTGTAAATCATGTATTGATCTGGAAATGAAAAGTGGAAACCATATCCATATATCTGTTGTGCCGAAAGGCTACCTGTTGTGCCGCAAGGCTACTGTCTTAGAAAAGGCTATACATTGTCTTATGAAAGGCTACATCTGTTGTGCCGAAAGGCTATCTGTTGTGCCGAAAAGGCTATCTGAAGGTTGTGCCGAAGGCTATCCGTGCCAACAACTATCTATTTCTTAGAATTGATTTTGGTACATATACTAAGGTGCATTGTGATTTTGTTATTGCACTATTATTCGGTGAGCTTGTCTCATTCTATATGTTGTCTCGATTACGTAGGAGCGGCTTGGGGAGCTGTTCTAGCATTACCTCGTGCATTTTGTCGACTTAAGGATAACCAGCACGAGAGGAACCCTTACATATTAGACCGATTTCTTTGTATATGTAATTTTTGGTATCCATGTTGCTAGTCAAGGTTATTGTATCTACCGCTTTGAGTGCCTAATATCCGTTTGGATTTGTAGATGTTTTGTAACCTATTTACGTGTGCATGTTTGCCTTTTGTTAAACCTCGAAATGGTCTGGTTTTTGGTAGTTGCTCAATGGATGTGCATTTATTGTTATTTAAAATTCTTGCTTCCGCCTGTGCCCCAAACGCTGTTCATCATAGGTCATTACATGCATTCCTAATTAGGTCATGTCCAAACCTTTTAGGCGAGTTCGGTGTGACAAGTGGTATCGAGCACGAGTTGCTATCGCATTACACGGATCCATTGAGCTCTAGGATGTCTAGGAAAGCGTTAGGCAACTTGCATGACATCCAGAAAATACATGGAAGATCGATGGCAACGTTAAGTGTACTCTGATATGGCTAACAATTTTGATTTATGTCTACAGTATAAGTGAGTATTGTGTAGGTAACGGTGAGAATAAGGATAAAGGATTCTACCTCCGCCGGAAAAAAAAAAAAAAAGGAAATAGAAACATGGTTGGTGGACCATGTAAGTCATATAGATGGGATCAGATCAATAGAATTGCTCGGTGGAAATGGGGTAAGAATTTGAGCTGATTGGTAAGACAATTTATATGTTTACGATTATGTGAATTTTATGTTATTAGTTGATATTGACGGATTGATTGATATCTGCGGAAAATGATAGCAAAAGATTGAGCTTTCTAGCATCTGTTTAGCTGAATTGCTTACACCTTAAGCATGGATATTCCTAAGACTTATTGATTAAATAAGATAATATATGTAATGTGTACTTTTGTAGTATAGCCACGTTCTCCTTATTGAATAAATGTTGCATGACGTTCTGTAATGTGTTGAGAATGACTAGCTGTGATAAGAAGTCATACGTATAGAGATTCTTGTAGTGATGTACGAAAATAATTGAATATAACCTTGTACCCTGCCAATAAGTCATACGAAATAAGGGAATGACGTACATATTAGTTATGTTTGGACATTTGGATATTGACCTTGAACCGGTTTGGTCAAATACTATGAATTATGATTTTGAAGGAAGTTACAAGAGTTCGTGAGCCGAGAAAATTATTGTCAACGTCTGATAGGGACCAAGGGATTTGCTTATGCCAATTTGAAACTGTAAATTATTCTATTATGTGTAACATGTAATTCGTGATTAAGATTTCTTATAAAGAATGATTGACCGACATGAGGAATGTTACCCCCATTATGAGCCTGCTCACATAATACTTGACACAAGATGGGTGCTTATTAATTATTTTGAGACTGAAGCTAAATGATTGATACTTTGACAAGTTACTGCAAGAATTAAATCTTGTTTTATGTATGTTTATAATTTAAGATTGTGAAAGCCTTCAAGTGTGGATCGTTCTGTATGACATTGTGAACTTGAGTAGAAACAATGGAATTGGGAATATGCTATGTTAATGGTTGGTTGAGACCTTTACCGCTTATTGTCAATTGACACGAATATGAACGTTATTCAATACGTGGTTACGCATTGCTTCATGATAAATATCATTATGCTTAGTTTTCACATTACCAAATTAGGATGAATATAAGAACTATGAATGTGGTATATCTAATAGGATCTCTGATTACGTAAATGGATCTAGTGGTACCTATGTACGAGTATGCTTGGATACACTACTTATATAACATAACTAAGTTGCATGTTGGTGCTGTAATTTACGTATGCTTTTGAAATTATTACATCATGTCCATAATGAATAGTAACCGTCTATTACCTGTAAGCAAACTAAATTGTTTCTTAACGAATAAATGGAACTAGGGACATTTGTAAGTCAAGGTATCTGTATATAGTTAAGATTAATTTATTGCGTTACGTATGGACCCGAGGGTGCTTAGAATCTACGACATGAATGCAAAGGTTTACCCTCATTATGTAACCTACATTAAAATGTGCATTGTGTTATCTTTGATAAACGTTCTATAAGACATGAAATAGCAAGAAATATTCCATCATCTAATATCTTACGTTTTGAATTAATGACTGATTGACTATGTACATAAAAGTAATCACGGCGTCCTTAGCACAAGGCCCTTCCCCGGGAGTATGTATAATCAAACATGACTTCTACTCTTTATTTATGACTCAAGCATAACAAGAATAGGTATGAAATATTTCTGTTTATCCGCTTCGTTTATGCTATGTTATGACATGATGTTGATTTTGACTTATGGTTTTATCTTTGAATGGCTTCCTTTGATGATGAAAAAAAAAAATTATTGTCCTATCTGTTTCTAATATCCGGATCCGAATTATCATAATGTGATTAAGTGTCTATCATGGTGCATTTGCAAGATGTATGGTGTATTCTCATAACTATCGATTTAAGATATGATTCTTTCTGTGTTATGGTACCTAGAGATGAAGCTATGTGAAACTCATGATGCGTAATGTGACCTTTCTTTCTGTCGTATTGATCTTATTACGAGTTACTTATTAAAGAAAGATGTTACACCTTATGGTTACGATTAATTAATTAAGCATGATTTTGAATTCGATTTCTAGTTTTGATTTTAAGCGGTTTTCTTTGATACTGATTGGGATTCTTCTTCTCAACGCTTTGATCTTATCAAGAATTAGTTATATAGTCTTGACTCAATATAATGATATGCTGTTGGTATGTTTTCCAAAATAGTAAAAGACTAGAAATTACTGATGAAGCTAATGTCTACATGCCTAAGTGATTTATTGTAACTGTTGGTATGGAATATACTTGTTTTTATTTTAGGCAAAACCTTGTTTAGTAGACGATGTCCGATTTAATTGTGCATCACAGTTGACTCTAACCAAGTAATTAATTTATTTAATTTATAGTTGTATTTATTAGCGAGATCCACCTTGTAATGATATGACTAAGTTACTATAACGGTATATGCATGAAAAGTCAGACGTTATTCGCTTTGGTAACACCGTACTTATTTGATTTGGAATATGGTCCGTTTGTGCTACATATGGAGAAATGCAACTAAGAAGAATGACCATTATTGACTTGGAGTCTACTCCCATTTTTCTAATCTTATCCAGAAGTAGTAGATATGATGTTGAAGCAATGGACCGATTTGACCGTGATATGTTTTGGAGAAAGAGAAATATTAGAAATTAAAAATGAAACTGGTAACTATACTTAGACAACTCGTTGTGACTGATAAAATAACATGTATCTTGTCAATTGGACAGGATCTTGCTTAAACGACTCTGAAACTTGATTTACTTGTGCATACCCATATATGAATCTAGTCATGTAATTAATTTCTTTTAGAACCTGTATATATCTTTAATTAATGACTCGTCTCTGAGTGGCTTATGACTTGTACTTTACCTAAAGAATTACTTAACTGACTAACTTGAACGTAGACCTTCTAATGACATTTGCATTTGACTTATGACTATCAGGATAATCTAATTGTGAATGTTTTTGTAACCTAAATTAATGTATGTTATGGAAATGCATGAGGAGTATGTTTAATTTTGTTCTGTATATATATAAATAAAAAAAAAATCGTATTTTGGTATATGAGTTTGGCATATGAGGAAGGATGCTATAGAACCTGCTTACAGAAGATTTTAGGCCCTAAGTATGCTACAACAGACTCTTGTGATCCTATTCTATTTGGTGTATGCATACAACTAGGAGATACTCATTATTTGACACAACTGTGTGGAATACCCCGTTAGTTTGTGAACGATGTGAACTGAAGATTTCATGAACATAATTACATTTTCATAAAAAAGTAAGTTAGCAAGTTTGAGGGACCAAACTTATTTTAAGGGGAGGAGAGTGTAATAACCAGACCCTCATCTATGATCTTGGTGTACTTTTAGCTTCCTTATTCAGTATATTCATATGCTTATTGTGAATTTCCATGTGGAATTATGGTTAAGTAAGTAAATCCCAAGTTTAAAAGAAGTCTATCTGTTTCACAAGAAAACTATCTGTCACTATTAACACGTTTGACTTAGAAATTGGGCATCTTAACGTCTTAATTATCTGAAATTGATTATATATCTGTGATCGAGATAATTTTCGGTAATATTAAGTAATGCGTTTACAAAATTTCAATTTCGGAATGATTAAACGATTCAATTTTGTCTTATTCTCTTATAAGGATATATCTATATATATATATGCTCTTGTTGATTTAGAACCAACAAAAATATCTTCTTAGAAGAGGGGAAAAACGTGAGAGTTGGGGAGAGGCTCTCCAAATGAAGGAATTGGGAGATTTTGGTGAAGATTGGTTAGATTTAACTCAAGGTATGGAAAATTCTTTATCTAGTCCCTCTTTCTTGATCTTGATTGGGAATTCTTCTTGTATTTGGGAAGTTAAGAATGATGATGAGAGTTTATGTGATCATCTATGTTGGAGAACCAAATTGAGTTATGGAGGGGGATCTATCCCTTATTTTCTTGCTATTCCATGAGAATATTCAACTATGAATTTGAATTAGAAGCTTAGATAACTTTATATGCATATATGTGTGTAAATCCAAGTGGAAAGATGATGGTTGATTGCGTATGGATTGAATGAGTGAAAGAGTAAAGAGGGTTGTAATTGATGTGTTGTGTGATTTAATACCTTCATTTGATGTTAGACCCATTGGAAGGTTTTGTTTTGTGTTGTAACGATAGATTGCGACTTTGAATGTCAAATTGGAACTCAAATTGAAGTTCGAATTTGAAATTTTGCTTGTCGCTCGGCGGAGAAGGCCCTTCGGCGAAAAATTGACCTTCCAGGTTTTTGCCTCGTCTGATCGCTCGGCGGCAAAGTGGCGCTTCGGCGAAGGCTTAATTTCGAACAAAAATATGTTTGTTCGCTTTTGCGTGCTTGATCCTCTGGTATTTTTAGAATATTTTTCGATGACTTTATAATGATTGTAAATGCATGCAAAGTGTAATGGTTCGAAATGATGTAAGAAAGTAAAGAGAACTAATGTGCATTGATTATATGCGGGGCGTATTCGAGAGAAAGCAACACGTTGTCTCAACGCTGTGAGTAATAATGCATTACATATATATTTATGTATACATTACGTAAGACATAATTGTAAATCATGTATTGATCTGAAATGAAAAGTGGAAACCATATCCGTATATCTGTGTCTTGAAAAGGCTATCATTTATGCCGCAAGGCTACCCGCTGTCGAAGGCTATCTATTGTGCCGCAAGGCTACACATCTTAGGCTATCTGTTGTGCCGCAAGGCTACACGTGCCGAAAGGCTATCTCTGTGCCGAAGGCTATCTGTTGTGCCGCAGGCTACTTGTTGTCTTAGAAAGGCTATCTGTTGTCTTATTAAAGGCTACACATTGCTTAGAAAGGCTATCTGTTGTGCCCGAAGGCTACTGTTGCCGAAAAGGCTATCTGGGCCAACAGGCCAATCTGTTATTTCTGTAATTGGTTTTGGTACATATACTAAGGTGCATTGTGATTTTGTTATTGCGCACTATTATTCGCTGAGCTTGTCTCATTCTATATGTTGTGCGATTACTGAGAGGCTTGAGCTGTTCAGCATTAGCATTACCTCGTGCATTTTGGATAACCAGGATAACCCGAGGGACCCTTACATATTAGACCCAGCTTTTTTTGTATATGTAATTTTTGGTATCCATGTTGCTAGTCAAGGTTATTGTATCCGCTTTGAGTGCCTAATATCCGAATTCTGGATTTGTAGATGTTTTGTAACCTATTTACGTGCATGCATTTGCCTTTTGTTAAACCTCGAAATGGTCTGGTTTTTTGGTAGTTGCTCAATGGATGTGTCTGCATTTATTGTTATTTAAAAATTCTTTTTTTATGGCCCCAAAAACGCTGTTCATCATAGGTCATTCTGTCTGTTCCTAATTAGGTCATGCCCAAACCTTTTAGGGGCAGGTTCGGGGTGTGACAGATAAAGTGGAGTTGATGTATGAGTATTGTTCACCATAATAAGAGGACATGCAAGGAACATTTGTTAAATAGTTGAGAATAATACATTTTATTGATTGAATAATTCATTTGAGGATGTTAGAGGATCTTATTACAAAAATAACGTGTCTGTTGTGCATTGTGTTTAGTATTTTCTCTGATTTTATTATTTTTTTTTTTTGTAATTTCTGGATCAATGCTCTTGTGTTTTTGAAATATATTTTGGGCAGTGTGTTTATAATACCAGTCAAATTAATCCAGAGAAATTTCGATGCTTGAGAAAATTCTGTGTATTTTATTTTTGAAATGTACTTTTGGACAATGTATATATAATCTCAATCAAATTCATCCAGAGAAATTTTCCAATAGCAGAGAAAATTACTTTTTGTTTTGTGTTTTTAGAAACATACTTTGAGAGTGCCTTTATAATACCAATCAAATTCATCTAGAGAAATTTGTCAATAGTAGAGAAATTTACTATGTACATTGTATTTGTTGAAACATACTATAGGCAAGTGTTTATAATACCGATCAAATTCATCCTGACAATTTGCCACTAGCGGAGAAAATTATTACATGCATTGTGTTTTGTGAGGTCAAATTCATCGAGAGAAATTTGTTAATAATAGAAATTTACTATGTACATTGCGTTTGTTGAAACATACTATAGGAAGTGTGTTTATAATACCGATCAAATTTATCTAGAGAAATTTGCCACTAGAAGAAAAATTACTTTGTGCATTGTGTTTTGTGAGATCAAATTCATCTAGAAATTTGCCAATAGCGAGAGAAAATTACTGTATGCATTGTGTTTTTTTGAATTTGATGATTGTTTTTTACCAACACAGTGCATTACAAATTACATGATTATATAGACACCCTCTTGTCATGACACGAGTTAAATTTCTCTGTGAAATTCTGGTAACTTCATAGCAGAGAAATTTCTTTAGACAATTTTCTCTGTGTGGATTGTGTTGATAATCACTACTTAGCATACATTATAAAAAAAAATATATTTAACCATTGATAGCTATGAAATTTACATTAGTCAAAAAAAAAGATATATACATATATGTCAAACATCATTATTCCTTCAATGTATGAAAAAAAATTGAAAGGTTATTCCTAATTACATTGTGTGCATTGTCTTCCTTTCACTAGTGTCCTTTCACTATTATACTTTTGGTTCTTCTTCTGGTGGTATTTGAATTGGTTACGTCATTGACCGCCAACTTGATGCATAAATCTCTCTATGATTTCTGCGCTCATCAACCTTACGTCTTGTGTAAACAATGTTGAGCTGATAGGTTCATGGTTGATATATTGTCTCTTTATGTAGCATATAAAGAGGCCACAATCCACATTACATACAAATTATAGGTATAGTTAGTGTTAAGAAACATTCAAATTAGATTATCTTATTTATAGATGTTGTATGAAACTTACGAATTACTGTCTTGTTGTGGAGCATTAATGACATATTGAAAGTTATAATTTATGTTTTGTGAGTCTATCAATTTGAAAGATGGTTGTGATTGTGCCTTTCTTTCAGGGCAAGTTTTCAAAAAAATTCTCCACATAATCTTGCTACAAAAAAAATAATTTTTAAATGACAAAGAAATTTACACACAAATTAATAGGATTCTATGAAAATTATCATCACAGAAATATTATCATAGATCAGAGAAATTTGCACTCGTTACCAATTGTTTTGCATCTTTGAGATATTTATCTTGTACATCATCCCTTCTTGGCCTTAGTGAGTTGTAGTACCTCCACAAATTGTCTTGTTTGTCTAAGACAAGCAAGATCCAATGATTTCCATCTGTTGACTTCTCATTGCCCCTAATATTTATTGGGAAATGGAGGAACCTGTAGTTCCTCCATGCGGTTTCAAGATGCTTGTCAAACAATGAAAGTTGGAAAGTTTGATTTTCCATCATCTTGATGAAGTTTTGTGGTCAGAGAAAATCAAAAAATGGATATGAGAAAGTTGAAATGATAGAAATGTACACACAGAGAACTTTAAAATGCACACAACAAGCCAGAGAAAATTAGAGTAGAGACACAACTAGCTTCAAAAAGTATCTTAACAAAATAAAGTAATAAATAAATTCTAGAGAAAATCAAATAAAAGAGTAGTAATTTACCAAGCTCATGCATGTGAAAAAAAATAAAGTTGGTTGTTGTCCTTTTCTCCTTTCGTTAGCAAATAATATCTCTCCATAACCATCAATGACTTGAAAAATATCATTTATAATTGTAATATTGGTTTACACAGGCTGATGGAATATTGCAGAGAAATTTGATAAAAGACTTACATTGTTGGCAATTTGTTTTTCCTTTATCGTTTTTTCTTTCATCCAATCACCAATCTCTACGTGTGTGTGGGGTTGGGGAGAGTCGGATCATTTTTCTATGATATAATAGAATATGAATAATTTGAATTATATTTGTTTTTAAAAAAAAAATAGACACTCAATTTTTAAAATTATATTTGTTTTTTTTAAGATAAATATGCTCCAATTATATACTTGCTAATTTTCAATCAATTTAATTTTATACATAATAATTTATTTGACAAAACTTACAACATGAAATTTTTGAATCCCAAAAGTGATTCAAAGATGAATCCACAATCCCTAACTTAGGCCTCTGACAAGTTATTTCAGTAACTTTTTGACTTTTTGGCTAAAATATGAAGTAAAAAAAACTAGTTTGCTTGGTTCTATTTTTCCAAAAACACTTTTCAAAAAATTCTACTTTCTTATTTTTCGTATTTTTTGTTTTTACTGAATTTTTAAAATATTTTAAGCAATTTTTTTACTTTTTAACCACACCTAACATAAATATACCTAAAAAGTAAAAAAATTGTAAAATTAAAAATTCACTAAATACCAAAAATACAAAAAAAAAAAAAAAGAATTCAGTATATTTTTTATATTTATTAATTTTTAAAAATATTTTTTCACAATTTTTTTAATTTTTTAGATACATCTGAGTAAGGTGCATCTAAAAAAGTAAATTTTTTATAAAAAATATTCACTAAAAATAAAATAAAAAAAAACACAAAAACCAAGAAACTCAGTTTTCAAAAAACTTAATCCAGAAAACTCAAACCAAACACAACTATATTTGGAATAACTTATTGATTTTTTATGCAAAAATATGTAAAAAATAGAGAGAAAAGTGAATTTTTGACTTTTTATATAAGTTATAGATTTTTTGATTTTTTGAGTTACTAAAAATATTGTATGCTAATCGAGACCTTTGACCCTTTTATCCAATTAACAAAATGGCGAGAAGTTTAATCTAACATAATTGTAAATAGGTCGAGTTCGGATGGAGGCCCACTTGAGACAATAGGTTTGGTTGTTCTATATGAAAAGTTTGGCCCATGAAAACCTGTTACAACCCGTAAGCAAACCGGTTGAATTTGGGCCTATTAAGAATAACAAATGCTCTGTTTATCCAATTAGTTTTTCTTTGTGTATAAAATCTGATCATTAAATTTGACACAATCAGTGGGACACATTCTAGTTGTTGCATGCAACTCTAATACATTTCATGAAAAAATCCATGACTTTCTCTAGAAAATTCGAAAACTCTGTTTTTTTTTTTTTTCAAACAATAAACATAATAGACCTTTCAAAATGGTTCATCCTTGCAATTTTATAATTCCCAGAAAGCAGATTTAGATTTACCATTGAATATGAGCCAATTATGCTGATTGAGAATCCTATTCACACTTCTTACTTGATCCAATTTGTACATAATTTGAGTAAGATATAATGTAAGATAATATCAACATTACACTTAATATTTATTCTCTACTCATACGTATGAGAGAGAGAGAGAGAGAGATGATTGTTTGAGAGGAAAGAGGCCAAGGTAAAAGGTGTTTCACTTGAATGATACTGCACCTGCAAAAGCAACATACCACTGCATATGAGACAGACAAGTGTGGACCCAAAAGCCAAGAAAAACAAACCCTAGCAGTTTAGCGAGAAAGAGAAGAAGAATTTTTACGTGACCTTTCATCATACTAGCTCTACTAGCTCCTAATTAGACCATTCATTTCCTCATCAACGCCCCAAAGTCTGCTACTTCCTAATTAGATCATTTCATTTCATTATCACTTGATGCACGAAGATGGTTATGATTGGTGGATATTGTGGAAATGTACCACGAGAATGATATGGGACGGTGAAATTTTATTATTGATTAGTTATTGATCGTCGGATATGAGTTAATTCGACTTAATTGGGTTGAGTTGGGGAAAAATACATTAGATTATTATTATTATTATTATTTTAATTATTAATTTGTGACATGATCCACACAATGCTCATTGACACTCAATAGCTTTCTATATTAGATAATTTTATCATCATTAAGTAGCTTTTCAAGGATAAAAATTATCACATTAATTTTAATTTTGATTAATTATAATTGATTGAATCAATAAAAGTGAGTTTGTATGTTTAACTTTATTGAAACCCCTCTCCTTAAAATGGTGAAAATATAATATAGCGAGTTACAGATTTATTGATTGGAGACCGATCGTGATTAAGTTTGTTCAAATCTAATGTGGTAGTTTGAATATTGAATAATTATTTTCAAAATTCAAAATTTCATCAAATAGAGCAATTCTATATATAACATGATATAATTTTTAGCTCATTTTTCTCATTCCAATATACAAGTCGATTGAAACTTACATTAATAAATATACATTAGATTTACACACTTGTGTTTAGAAAGGGAAAAAATGTGATAAGAGATAAGATTATATGGAATATTTATTAGTTGTTGCGTAATATCATGCGATATTATTCACATAATGTTCTCAATCAAGACATCATGAAAACTATACTTGAGAAAAATTGTAACACACACATCAAGTGATTTGTCTTTTATGTTTTAACTAACTAATTAATAAAGGCGTCAAGATTATTCCATCTATAAAGTTTTTTATTAAAATTATTCTTGAAATATCAGCGATTGATTTTTAAGAGACAACATGTCCTTTCTAATGTATTTAAATTTTTTTTATTTTATTAATTGAGAATATCGGATGAACACGGATACATGATAGTAGCGATGGGAGACTAGTTTCAACAAAGAATCAAAATTGAGGGAAATTATCAATGACATTTGGCATTGTATAATATATATGCATGGCAATGGTATTGGGAGGGATGAGCTCTGGCATCAGTAGTGTGTTTTTTATTAGTACATATGCATGCCATGTCATGCCAACCTATACTTGCATGTACCCTCACCCCCGCCCTTGGTTACTCCTCCTCGACCATGACTAGGTCTCCGTCCCACACCCCATGGTCAGCGCGTGTAGTGTAAACCATGCTATTGAAAAAAGAAAACAATCCCAATGGACA
Organism: Camellia lanceoleosa; assembly: GCA_025200525.1. NCBI lineage: Eukaryota > Viridiplantae > Streptophyta > Magnoliopsida > Ericales > Theaceae > Camellia > Camellia lanceoleosa. The sequence continues at coordinate 128,136,936 of CM045771.1, read as the reverse complement.
AGAGAGATGATCCATACCCATTTCCCACCCTTTTGAGAAAAAAAATGTGTCCTATGCACTTTGGTTTTGTAAAGTTCTTTCTGGTTCTGTGTGTGTGCGTGTATGCATGACGCCGACTGAGTTTGACAGAGAAGTGTGTGAGAGAAAGAGAGAGAGAGGGACGTCAGGTCTTGCATGCAAAGGAGGTTGAAATGAATCTATCAATAAGACAGAGAGATGATCACAACACAAACCATGCAATCTGCCTCGAAAATTATGTGATGCTCCCATAATTTCACTCAAAAAATAGGTTAATGTTTAAATTTAGTGATGTGACAATCAATTAAAATATTAAAGATAATACTATATTATCTAATTATCAATTAATCATGTCACTTACACATTATTAAGTTTAGAAAATGAATTTATATATTATTTTTCTTAATTAAATTTACTATTATATAGATAGTAGTAGAATGAGCTTTTTCAAAGATTTACAAAGATGGATGAGCTTTTACTATTATATAGACAGTAATAGATGAGAGGGATTGATGATTTGATGACGTTTTATCCTTTGCTTGGAGTTGCGACTCGTAAGATCATCTTTGCGTGACATGTATGTCAACAAGGGGGTGTTTGGAAATTAAATTTTTTTTTTTGATTTTTTATGAAATGACATACAGAAAAAAAAATAAATGAAGAAAATAATTTGACAAATTATAATATAATATAAATTTTTTAAATTTTTTTGACTAAAAAAATCACATTTCCAAACAAAGGCTTACAACTTAGCAATGGCGGAATAAAGAATATACATCACAAAATAATTCACAAAAAAATATATAATAAAAGGTTGAGAGTAAATTTAATTATTACTCATTTTGTGTTTTACTTCTATATATTTTTGTTAACATTAGTGATAAATATTTTGCCAACTTCGTCAATATACACTAGTAAGAGAGAAGGGATGTGTCAATGTGTTGTTGGGCTATGTAAATTAAGGGAGCTATTATTTCTACTCTATTTTATTCTAAATACACTTCTTTTTTTGTTCTTATTATATATAGAAGGGAGTTTATTTGGAAAAAAAATAGAGTGACGACAGTAAGTATGTATAATAAAGACAAAGAAGAAAATGTATTTGGAGCAAAATAGAGTGAGAATAACGACTCTCTAAATTAATGTGTATTAGAAGTTTTGAGAGTTCAAATTAAATTTTAAAATGCTACTTGTTTTTATAATGTTAATTTCCATTTGATCTAGAGGTAAAGCTAAGATAAAACTAGCTATGTGAATATTTTCTTAAGCATTATGTTAATGATAGTTCTATTTTTTTTTTATTCAAAAAAAAGTTTAGGAGGAGGAAGGCTACCCCACTCGAGGGGACGAAAGCGTTATGCAATATTGCCCACCAATAAGGATTTGCGACAGCAGGACTCAAACCTAAGCCAAATGGGCGAAGGAAGGAGCCTTACCAACTAAACCAACCCTTGTTGGTTAATGATAGTTCTATGAACCATGTTACGAACCCCAAATTTTTTAAAAAAAATATGTACTAACCATGTTAATGACCATTCAATAATTTTTATCATAACCAATATTGTTTTGAAAAAAATACTATTTTTGACTCTTTAGTCTAACAAGTCCATAACTTTATTGTGTAGAATGTAAGAGGTATGTGTATGAGTAGTGTACAATGTAGCATTACAACTGTATTAACTGTTATTTAAAATGATGAAAAACTACACCACCCCACCAGTGTCAATTTCAAAACTAGTCAAGTGCAAGGCATGTCCACAACACTAATCATCCTAAGTTTTTTGAGTTAACTTTTAAAAGAGTGATTTAAAAATTATATTTTAAAAATAGATATATATTTGGTTTCTAAAAATTTTATTATTGCAAATTCAAATTTTCCTCCACAGGTGAAGAGAGAGAGAGAGCAGACTAAAGGATGTATTCCACAATAAAAAATAAAAAAAATAAATTATCGTCACATCAAAAGTACCACCATGCTTACATACTATATGTATCAAAATATAGGGCTGTTTTGGAAAGTTGGTAAAAAGCTGGCTTTTGGCTTTTTACTAAGCTTTTTGGCTTTTTTAGAAGTGATTTGGGAAATTGGTAAAAAGCTGACTTTTTTTATTTTTGATTTAATATTTTTTAAAAGTGTCACATCACTCCAAAATGACCAAAATATCCTCACTTTTTGATTTTTAAATTAATTAATTAAAATGTTCTAAGGGTAGTTTGGTAAATTTGGGTATTGCATTTTTAGTCTTCCCAAATGGGCTTTTTGGCGTTTTGTGTGTGTGGTGTTTTGGCACAGGTAACAAAAAGCTACGTTTTGGTTGTGTTGCCAAAAGCGGCACATAAAAGATGAACAAAAGAGATTTTGAAAAAAGAGATTTTGAAAGCTTTTTCAAATTTTCTGACTAACCGAACAAAAACTCTATAATTTCTAAAAAATTAAATCTAAAAAAGAGGAACCAAATATAATGAATTGTATGAACCACTAGTCCTACAATTAAAATTTTCTATCATCAAAACTAAATATACGTATTTATAAGCATAAACCTTTGTATACATTTACATTTTAAATATAAACATTTTAATTTAAACCAAAAATTTTGATGATAAGAAAAAGAAAAATACTTCATCTATATAATTTTTCTTCCATAAACCTCTCAAATGATGTGACAAGAAAAAGTCAAATTAATGATTCATATTCCTATACTTTTCTCTTCCCTTAAAACTTTATAGTCATCCTTGCCAAGTCATTTAAAAAGTTTATAGAGTAAAAATTAGATAGATATAGCACTACTGAAAAGAAAAAAAAAATTTCGGGATTGATATAATTTTTCTTTATAAAGTCGATCATTGAACTTCAAACTAGTTTCTCTCCCATGTACCTTCGCTTCAACCTTTTCTCAAACATAGGAAATCACAATACAAAGTGTTGACTCTTCTTTGATTGACACGTGTGACTTTAGAAGAAATATAGACGAAATGGTCATTTTAATTCATCTCACGTCTACATCGATTATATGCTTTTATACCAAGAAGGGGAAAAAAAAAAAAAAATCACAACTCAATTTTTTTTAAAATATTTTTCCTAAACAAAATTATGAGGACAAATAAAAAAGTTTTAAAAATAAAAGTTAGTTCTCCATCAATCATCATGAAATCTTTATTTACATTTCATTTCAGACAAAACCCCACCCATGACATTTGAATTTGTAGCGAAAGATATAATTGAACCAGTTTATAAGATTAAAATATTTTAAATAAATTAAAAATATTTGTCATTAAAAAGAATAATTTGATTTTTTAGTTTTTAATTATCAAATTTCAACCTATAAAAAGATTACACAAAACAAGTTCACAATCATCTTCCTCAAAAACATATGAAAGTGAAATACTTAAAAGCTAGTATTCTATTCATAAGAGTAGGATAAGCAGACCCCTAAACAAAATTGGTTGATTTACAACCCACCTATATCCCGCTCTCATATATATATATATAATATTCATTATATATATTTCCTATTTATTCCAATAATTTTATTATGGCTATCTTTGTAATAAGGACATTGTGGAATTACAGACTCTTGCAATCCTTGATTGTTCTCCATTGATCAGCAATGTCACTGGCAATTTTAAGGGACTCTGATGCAGTGACACATAAGCCTCTTCTTGTGAAGCCAACCGTAAACAATCCATTCTCTCCCTTCTAAGTCTTGGAAAATGCTGTGAAGAAATCACTTCCCTGTAAAAATTTAATTTCAAAATTAATTTCTGTAATTGGGACAATCAACGTGTGACAATCAATATTATTTTTATAGGGTTATAAAAACTTTTATTGGTTAAAGAATAGATAGATGAGACATATTGCAAATGCCCAATCTTAAACTTAACCTGATTAATAAATAGACCGAGTCTAAATTCATTTAAATTTGACATAATTCCCTCTTTTGCAAAAAGAACACTTCTTAGCTTTTTTTTTTTAAATAAAAAATAAAAAATTATCCTACATGCATTTTGTAATAACCCAATTTTTTTTTAAATAGCCAGCGCATAATTTAATTGAGCAAATTTTCAAATTTGATTGCTGTGTAAATTCTGTGCGAAAATAAATTGGTTTTGTATTTTTTAAAAATAGTTCCCGATCTCAGAAAATTATGAATTGTTTATATGTTGTTCACATATGAGTCTAGCACGTTGGATAAAAATTTCAGAATTAAATGATAATTATTTATTTTATGAAAATTCACGGACTGATTGGTGTTCAGTTTAATTTATAGCAAAATTTTGTTATTTAATTTTGAATGTTTAGATCATAATTTGGATAAATTTGTTGGGTCTATCTTGGTATATAATTGGACCATGTTTGGCTTATGGGTAGGACCCATGACTTAGATTTAGTTTAATTTGAGTTGTTTAACTGTTTGGTCATTTTTAATTATATGATTGGTAGTAACCATCTTGGGAGTTGTTATTATTTATTATATAGGGTTACAATAAAATTTAAAATTTGAATTTATGGTGTGTACCATACGGTAAAAAAATTATATATTTTATAAAGAATGAAATATGTATGTATTGTGTAATGAGCAAAATATTATATTTTGTGATCTACAAAATATTATATTTTGTGGTAAAAAAAATTATATTATTTTATAATTTGTATTATAAAATTCTGAGATATTATTACAAAAATTAAATTATTTTTTTTAAAAAAAACCATCATTGAAAAAGCAAACCCACATGGGATTGCTTCCCCCATTTTCTTTGTCGAGTTCTGATTGGGAGCTTGAATTGGGCGCCGAATCCCGAATGAAGAAGAAGAAGAAGAAGAAGAAGAAGAAGAAGGAAGAAGAGAAGAAGAAGAAGAAGAATTTGGAGGGGCCATATCAGCCGAGGCGGAGGCGGGCGGGAGGCGGCAGTGAGGCTGATCGGCTGCGACGATCGGCGTGGCGAGGAGGGGCCTTCTCCTCTCCTCCTCTCTCTCTCTCTCCCTCTCCTCCTCTTCTCTTTCTCTCTTCTCTTTCTCTCCCTCTCCCTCTTACTTTATGCTCTGCGTTTGGTGAAAATGGAAGGAAAAAAAAAATATGTCCAAAAGCAGCGTCATTTTGGGCATTAGGGGATCGGGGGAAAAGGTTTGAGGCACAAAACATTATTCTTTCTTTGTCCCTTCATTCTTTTTCCTTTGGTTTTCTTTTCATTTGTTTAGTTTTGAATTGGCAGAGGGTTCTACCCCTCTCTCTCTCTCTCTCTCTCTCTCTCTCTCTCTCTCTCTCTCTCTTTATTTCTCCATTGATGCCTAATCTTTAAGTTTCAAATGAGAGTTCTTAAAGTGAGATTTTGCAAAAGTGTTGTAAATGAAAGTTGGAGAGTTAAATGCGTGATCTTTGTAATGGTGTCCTCGGATTCATGATCGGGTGATGTTTGCATTTTCGGATTAGCTTTTCTTCATATTTGAGGTAGGGACTTTCTTCATATTTTTGCATTAAAGTTATGTTAGAGTTATTTTCAGAAAATATATTATTATAAGAGGTATTGCATATATATATATTTTTTCATATTTTTGTTAGGTAATTTTTGGAAGAATAATTATGTTGGAATGTTAAGAAAAGTGGTATTTTAAGGTTGATTTGGGAAGACCACCTTGTATTGAAATTTTGTTGCTAAAAATCTGAAAATTTAATTTTAATAGTTGTATAGATTGTATCTACATCATATTATGATTAGATAATTTATTTTGAGAAATTAATGTTAAAATATTTATCTTATCCTTGAGTTTTGGAATTTATTTTTGAGAAAAATAAATTGATATTAAGAATATTGTGTAAATTGTTAAGTAAAGATTTTTCCTACACTTCTTTATGTACTTTTACTTGATTATATGGAGCTTAGAGTTGTATATAATTTAATTAGAATTTTTGAAAAATTTGTGATTTATTTTTTTAAAAGAGAAATTTTGAGAAAAATGAAGAGTTGATGCCCAAATTGCGAAAGTGTAAACGTGGAATATGTTTGTAAGGTTATGAAAGAGCTATATTTTAAATTTGAACAAAAATGGACTTGATTTGATCGGTTTGAAATTTTTACCGTTTTGCAACTAAAAGAGCATTTTTAAAGAAAACAAAGAAATTACGTTTAACTTTTGGGGCTTTTGATCAAAATAGGATGTCATAATTGAATAATGATTGGAGAATGAGTTTGGAAAGAAAATGATGTTTTTCTTGGGCATTAACGGTATTATTTTGCTTAATGTATCTATTGGAATAAAACCGACCACGGTTAGAAATGGACATTGAGAGGTTACTAGATGTGATTGTGATATGAAAACTAGTGTAGTTGTTCATATTTGATAAAATGTGAATATGATTTGTTTCTAAATGTTGGAAATCATGGGAGATTCTAGGTTATGGTTATATGTTGGATTGTATGTCCATGTTGTTATCTTTTAATTAATATATTAGATAATTATTTTGGCTATCGGTGAAAATTTACCATGTTGCATTTAAATGAGGAATTTCTTAGAAGGATGAGAAATGATGAAACTTTGGAAGTTTGATATATAATATGTTATAAATTTGTCTTGAAATGACTAAATTGGGAATGTTGATTAATATGTAGAGACTATATGAATATGGATATAGTTGTATTATCTCTTGGAATTGTATTATGATATTACATTGATAGAGATATGGAATTTGATCTGTCTGACCTTGTGTGGTGGAATTGAAATTGGAACTAATCTAATACATTGTTACATATTGCATTGCCATCCCATTTCATTGTTATCATGGATTTTGAATTGCAATTGAAAACTATTGTTTTGAGAATGGAATTGTTTTTGGGAAACAAAATTATTTGGATTTGATTTGGGTAAATCGTCGGTAAGTCCGCAAAGGTGGTGTAGATAATAGGTGTCGAGCTTTCCGGTTAATACTAGTAACAATGACAAATTGGTAGTACTTGCATAGTCTATTTGCGGACACCGACCTAGGGATTGAAAGGTGGTGTAGATGATAGGTGTCGAGCCTTCCGATTATCTTGGTAAAAATGACAAATTAGTAGTACTTGTATAGTCTCCTTGCAGACACCGACCTAGGAATTACGAGTCGTATTTACCATCTTGGAATTTTATTGAAATTGTTGGATTAATATGTTTTTAAATTGACATTGTGCATAAGATTTTCAAAAGATGAGAAAAATATTTCGAGCATGACATGGCATATGCATTCATCTTATAAGACTATATAAAATGGATTTGATGAATTGTTTAATTATTTGATTCAATTGATAATGAGATAATTGAATGAATTGAAAAGGATGTCATGTTGCTATCGAAACGTGTTTATTTATTTAAGTTAACTTGTTATGGTTAATTAAATAAATTGGATTTAAGAGATTATGTAATAAAATCATATGGTTTTGACATGATATGATTTCACGTATGTGTATGAGTATTTTGGTACTCGCATATCTTCTAATGTTTTAATATGAGATTGTTTGGTGAGCTAATGGTTGTTCACTCCCTGCCTGTTCATGTGTACAGGGAATGCTTTTCGGATTTGAAGATCAAACAATGGGTTTTACCATTTCATTAGTGTAATGTAGTGATGGATTGTACTACTTCATTTGTTTGTTTAGCTGAGTGCTATTTTTTTGTAAAGAGTAGTGTCATCTCTTTTATTGTAAGCCTCAGGGCATTTCTTTTATTTGTATGAAAATTTCATTGTTGTATCACAAGAGGGAATATGTATATTTAGTTATTCATCATTTCATCAAATGATGAATTGACATTTGTAAATAGACTTGATTAATGAATATTAGTAATGTTATCCGAATAATAAAATACGGGCATGATGTAGACACCCCATTTTGACCGGCCCTAAGACTTGGGCACTTTCTTTTGAACATTCCATGATGTAAATTGGAATATGTCATTTTATGAATTTCTCAGCAGAAAAATCAAATTGAAGCTTTAATCCCAAACCTCACCCATTTTGGCCATCAGTAATATTTTATTAATTTATAGTATTTTATAATTTTATTTATTTTTTATATAAATTTATGTGTGTGTATATTTGTTTTAGGTGTGTTTTATATAAATCGATAAATATTTGATAAAAAAAAAGAAGAAAATAATAAAATAAAAAAAATAGAAAAATAGAAAATAAAAAAAAGAAGACGTCGGTGAGTGTTTTTGGGTGAAGAAAAAAAGAAAAGAAAAGTTAGAGTGTGATCAAGAGGTATTTTTGGAGAGAAAGAAAGAAAGGATAGAGAATATTATTATGACATTCGGTGGATGGTGGAAGAAAGAGGTAGGAGATTTTATTGTTTTGATTGGGGTGGGTGAGATGGAATTTCAAAAAGAGACACATATGTAGTGGGGCCTCTCTCGTGGGTGAATAATATAAAGAGGAGAGCATGTGAGAGTGGGTAGAGAATGATTGTTAAAGGAGGTGGTAGGTGATGATAAAAAGAAAAGAGCAAGAGAAAGGAGAGGGAGAGGGACATAGCATTTTCGATTGGAGAGCATTTTAGAGTGAGTGGGGTGAATAAAAATAAGGGAAGAGGTTCTTGAGGAGAGCAACACACACCACCCAGGCACACACTGAGCACAGATATGCACCCATCTCACTCGGGGTTTTGTTTTGGCATGAAACAGACCAAACTGACCCATCTTTTCTTCTCTCTCTAGACATCCCTCTCGGGACCTCTCTCTTTGTAAAAAAAAACGAAGTCATTCATCCTTTTTTCTTCTCCTTCTAGGGCACCCCCCCAAATTTATCTCTCTCTCGGTGCATGGTGAGGGAACATTGATCTGAGCCACGACACACACACGGCATACACACAGGCACACACGCTGCCGATTCACTCTGCTATCACATACTCAATACACACACATGGACACACACATGCACGCACATGCACACAACCCACCATACTCGACACACACCATTCAACACACATGATTCACACCACTCAGACTCACGGCACACACGGCTAGCACATACACACACACACACACACCATTGATACAGTGGAGACCCAGCACACATGGGAGGGGATGCAGACAGATGGACACACACCACACGACCTCTCTCTCTCTCTAACATGGTTATCTCTCTCGATACACATATGGTTCTCGGGGTCTCTTAACCTGAGATCTCTCGATCCAATTGGGTCTCTCAACCTCTCTCTCTATCCCATACACATGCACACTGCCATACACACATTAGCTTCACCACAGTACACAAACACACACACACCCATCACACACAGAGAAAAAAAAAAAAGGAGAAGAGACCCACGGCCAACCTAGTCTTGAGCTCTCTCTCTCTCTGGTTTTGAGGAGGGGAAGAACTTGAGCAAGGAGGAAACACAACTCAACCTCGGACAACACAGGCACGGAGACACTGGCTCAGTCTCTCTCTCCATCTCTCTCTCTACATCACGGGGTCTTGAGCTCCACTTGCCACTCAACGCCACTGCACCATACCCAGCCACCACCACTCCCTTCTTTGGCTCCTTGGGCCGCTGCTGCTGCCCTTGTTTTCTCCTGTGCAGGAGCTGCGTATTGAACAGTAAAGTGGTATTGGTGTTACGTCGGTGGGTTGATGAGCTCCGACGTTGGGTGTGGAGTGTTTCGCCGAGTTGATGACCGGTTTCCATGGTGGTCATGAGCTCATGGATTGCGAGACAGATCGTGATAATGTTTCTCTAACTTCATCTATGCGAGTAGCATGTGGTTGCAGTCTTAGTAAACGTCTTATCTGCTATCTTGGTGTATATCAAATTGAAGCTAGTTGTCATAGAATGAGAAGTGTTCCCTCTGACCTCCGTCACTCAGTGTGGCTTCTTACATCGGCGACATTTTGTAGCTCCACGGCACTCCAGTCCAGCTCCATAAATTCATTAACTACAAGATTTGTTTCTTGCATGGTTGAAGAAGATCTTTTGCGAGATAAATGAATTAAAGACGTTTGTTGGCTCTATTCCTATCTAAGTCGAGCTTGATATCTTTGAATAGCTTAAAAATGCTAGTTCTCCAACGAGCAAATTTGAACCTTCCACTTTTCTAGATAGGTGCAATTTACGAAATTGTAATCCCAATGGTAGTTTCGGCAATATAGTCTTGAAGAGCTAAGGGCATATGTTGGTTACGATAAAAAGAAAGAGAATGGCAGAATTATTTTCTGAGGACGGGGCTTCAAATCAAAAGATGAAACCTAATGCTAAAAGATCATTATGGGCCTCCATTGAAGATGAGTTTACATCGACTGAGTGGCTGGGCGGGTTGTATCTTGGGACGTGTGAAACATAAGCCCGAGCGATTTTTCTTGTATCTCAGAACGCGTGAAGCGCGGCCCTGGGCGGGTTGTATCTCGGGACGTGTGAAACATGAGCCTGGGCGATTTTTATTGTATCTCAGGATGCGTGAAGCGCAGCCCAGGGCGGGTTGTATCTCGGGACGTGTGAAACACGAGCCTGAGTGGTTTTTCTTTTATCTCAGGACGCGTAAAGCGCGGCCCTGGGCGGGTTGTATCTCGGGACGTGTGAAACACGAGCGGCGATTTTCTTATATCTGGGATCGTGAATCGCGGCCACGGATGGGTTGCATCTCGGGGCGTGTGAAACCACGAGCGAGTGGTTTTATTGTATCTCGGGGCGGCGTGAAGCGGCGGCTCTGGCGAGTTGTATCTCGGGGCGTGTGAAACCACGAGCGAACAATTTTCTTTATCTCGGGACCCGTGAAGCGCGGCCTGGGCGGGTTATATATCGGGCGTGTGAAACCACGAGCGGCGATTTTTTATATCTCGGGATCGTGAAGCGCGGCCTGGGCAGGTAGCATCTCGGGACGTGTGAAACACGAGCATGGCGATTTTCTTGTATCTCGGGATGCGTGAAGCGGCCACAGGAGGTTGTATCTCGGGGCGTGTGAAACCACGAGCGGCGATTTTCTTGTATCTCAAGGCGCGTGAAGCGGCCTGGCGGGTTTCATCTCGGGGCGTTGGCGAGCGGCGATTTTCTTGTATCTCAAAGGCGCGTGAAAGCAGCGGCCTGGCGAAGTTGTATCTCGGGGCGTGTGAAACAAGAGCGGCGATTTTCTTGTATCTCGGGGCGTGAAGTGCGACCCTAGGAGGTTGTATCTCGGGGCGTGTGAAATCTGAGCTGGCGGTTTTCTTATATCTCGGGATCGTGAAGCGCGGCCTGGGCGGGTTGTATCTCTGGGCGTGTGAAACCACGAGCGGCGGTTTTATTGTATCTCAAGATCGTGAAGTCGACCTGGCGGGTTGTATCTCTGGGCGTATGAAACACGAGCACGGCGGTTTTATTTTATCTCCGGCCGTGGCGTGACCACAGGTGGGTTGTATCTCGGGGCGTGTGAAACACGAGCTGGCTATTTTCTTGTTTCTCAAGACGTGAAGTGCGACCCTAGGCGGGTTGCATCTCGGGACGTGTGAAACACGAGGCCAAAATTTGTTTTCTTGTATCTCGGGGCGTGTGAAGTGCGGCCTGGGCGGAGTTGAATCTTAGGACATGAAACCACGAGCAGCTGTTTTTCTTGTATCTCATGCGTGAAGTCGGCCCTAAACGGGTTGCATCTCGGGACATGTAAAATAAAGCTGGCGGTTTTTGTATCTCGAAGCGTGAAGCGTGACCAGGTGTGTTGTATGTCGAGGCGTGTGAAACCGTGCGGCGATTTTATTGTATCTTAGGGCGTGAAATGCGACCTGGGTGGATTGTATCTGGGGCGTGTGAAACCACGAGCTGGCGGTTTTCTTGTATCTCAGGATGCGTGAAGCATGGCCCTGTGCGGCATGCATCTCGGGACGTGTGAAACGTGAGCTGGCGGTTTTCTTGTATGTCTTGGCGTGAAGTGCGGCTCTGGGCGGGTGCATCTCGGGGCGTGTGAAAAGCGAGCTGGCGGTTTTATTGTATCTCAAGACCGTGAAGTGCGACTTTGGATAAGTTGTATCTCGGGACGTGTGAAACATGAGCCTGAGCAATTTTTCTTGTATCTCAGGATGCGTGAAGCGCGACCACAGGCGCGTTGTATCTCGGGACGTGTGAAACACGAGCGGCGGTTTTCTTGTATCTCGGGGCGTGTGAAATCGACACTTGGCGGGTTGTATCTCGGGGCGTGTGAAACAAGAGCTGAGCTATTTTCTTGTATCTCGGGATCGTGAAGCGCGACTGTGGGTTGTATCTCGGGACGTGTGAAACACGAGCTTGAGCGGTTTTTCTTGTATCTCAGGACGCGTGAAGCGTGACCCTAGGTGGATTGCATCTCGGGACGTGTGAAACATGAGCCCGAGCAGTTTTTCTTGTATCTCAGGATGCGTGAAGCGTGACACTGGGCTGGTTGTATCTCGGGACGTGAAACCACGAACTGGCGATTTTCTTGTATCTCGGGGCGTGAAGCGCGACCAGGCGGGTTGTATCTCGGGGCGTGTGAAACCACGAGCGGCGGTTTTCTTGTATCTCGATGCCGCGTGAAGCGTGGCCTGGGCGGGTTGTATCTTGGGGCGTGTGAAACACGAGCGGCGATTTTATTGTATCTCGAGGATCGTGAAGCGGCCATGCTGGCGGGTTGTATCTCGGGGCGTGTGAAACACGAGCGGCGGTTTTCTTGTATCTCAAGGCGTGTGAAGCGCGTACTGGCGGGTTGTATTTGGGGCGTGTGAAACACGAGCGAATTTTCTTGCATCTCGAGCAGCGTGAGCGCGCCTGGCGGGTTGTATCTCGGGGCGTGTGAAACATGAGCTGGCAATTTTCTTGTATCTCGGGGCGCGTGAAATGCGACCACAGGCGGGTTGTATCTCGGGACGTGTGAAACCACGAGCAGCGATTTTATTGTATCTCGGGATGCGTGAAGCGCGACTGGGCGTGTTGTATCTCGGGCATGTGAAACATGAGGACGGCGGTTTTCTTGTATCTCGGGATGCGTCTAAATCACCTGGCGGGTTGTATCTCTAGACATGTGAAACACGAGCCGTCGATTTTTATTGTATCTCGGGGCGCATGAAGCGCGACCAGGTGGGTTGTATCTCGGGACGTTTGAAACACGAGCCGAGCATTTTATTGTATCTCGGGATGCGTGAAGCGCGACCTTGGCGGGTTGTATCGGGGCATGTGAAACATGAGCAGGCGAGTTTTATTGTATCTCGGGGCGTGAAAGCGACCTGGCGGGTTGTATCTCGGGGCGTGTGAAAACCACGAGCGAGTTTCTTATATCTCGGGATGTGTGAAGAAGCGCCTGGCGGGTTGCATCTCGGGGCGTGTGAAACACGAGCGGCGATTTTCTTGTATCTCGGGACACATGAAGTGCGGCGTTGGGCGGGTTGCATCTCGGGCGTGTGAAACCACGAGCGGCGATTTTTCTTATATCTCGGGATCGTGAAGTGTGGCCTGGCGGGTTGTATCTTGAGATGTGAAACCACGAGCTGGCGGTTTTCTTGTATCTCAAGACACGTGAAGCGCGGCCCTGGGCGGGTTGTGCCTCGGGACATGTGAAGCACGAGCGCGAGCAGTTTTTCTTGTATCTCAGGACGCGTGAAGCGCGGCCCTGGGCGGGTTGTATCTCGGGACGTGTGAAACACGAGCTCGAGCAGTTTTTATTGTATCTTAGGATGTGTGAAGCGCGACCCTGGGCTGGTTGTATCTCGGGATGTGTGAAACACGACCGGCGATTTTCTTATATCTCGGGGCGTGAAGTGCATCCTGGGCGTGTTGTATCTCGGGACATTAGAAACACGAGCCCAAGCTATTTTTCTTGTATCTTAGGACGTGTGAAGAGCGGCCCTGCGCGGGTTGTATCTCACGACGTGTGAAACACGAGCCCGAGCGATTTTTCTTGTATCTCAGGATGCGTGAAGCGCGGCCCATGATGGGTTGCATCTCAGGAGGTGTGAAATACGAGCTCAAGCGGTTTTTATTGTATCTTAGGAAGCGTGAAGCGCGACCCTGGGCGGGTTGTATCTCGGGACATGTGAAACACGAGCCTGAGTGATTTTTATTGTATCTCGGGGCGTGAAGCGCGACCACTGGGAGGTTGTATCTTTGGGCGTGTGAAACACGAGCGGCGATTTTATTGTATCTCGGGATCGTGAAGCGCGGCCTGGGCAGATTGTATCTCGGAACGTGTGAAACACGTGCCCGAGCGGTTTTTAATGTATATCAGGGCGCGTGAAGTGCGACCCTGGGCGGGTTGTATCTCGGGACGTTTGAAACCTGAGCGAGCAGTTTTCTTGTATCTCGGGATCGTGAAGCGGCCTGGCGGGTTGTATCTCGGGGCGTGTGAAATCTGAGCGGTGATTTTCTTGTATCTCAGGATGTGTGAAGTGCGGCTCTGGGATGGTTGTATCTCGGGTCGTGTGAAACATGAGCTGGCGATTTTCTAGTATCTCGGGGCGTGAAGCGCGGCCTGGGCGGGTTGTATCTCGGGAAGTTTGAAACGAGCGGTGATTTTTCTTGTATCTCGGGGCGGCGTGAAGCGCGGTCTGGGTGGGTTGTATCTCGGGGCGTGTGAAACATGAGTCGCGGTTTTTTCTTGTATCTTAGGGCGTGAAGCGCATGTAAGTATCTCGGGGCGTGTGAAACCCGAGCTGGCGATTTTCTTGTATCTCGGGGCGTGAAGTGTGGCCTGGGCGGGTTGTATCTCACGGGCGTGTGAAACCACGAGCCCAGCGATTTTATTGTATCTTAGGACGCGTGAAGCGCGACCTTGGGCGGGTTGTATCTCGGGACGTGTGAAACATGAGCCTGAGCAATTTTTATTGTATCTCAGGAAGCATGAAGCATGGCCCTGGGCGTGTTGTATCTTTGGACGTGTGAAACACGAGCCCAAGCGGTTGTTCTTGTATCTCGAAGGCGTGAAGCGCGGCCCTGGCGAGTTGTATCTCGGGGCGTGTGAAACCACGAGCGGCGGTTTTTCTTGTATCTCGGGGCCGGTGAAGCGTCTTTGGGGCGTGTGAAACACGTGCTCGGCAATTTTCTTGTATCTCGGGGCGCGTGAAGCGTGGCCTTGGGTGATTATCTCGGGGCGTGTGAAACGCGAGCGGCGATTTTATTATATCTCGGGGCGGCGTGAAGCGTGACATTGGGCGGTTGTATCTCGGGACATGTGAAACCACGAGGGTGATTTTCTTGTATCTCGGGACGTGCGGCGCGACCTGGGGCGGGTATCTTGGGGCGTGTAAAACACGAGCGAGCAATTTTTCTTGTATGTCGAGTTGCGTGAAGCGCGACCACAGGCGGGTTTTATCTCGGGGCGTGTGAAACACGAGCTGAGTGATTTTATTGTATCTCGGGGACCGTGGCGCACCTTGGGTGGGTTGTATCTCGGGACGTGTGAAACACGAGCGGCGATTTTATTATATCTTAGGATGCGTGAAGTGTGACCTTGGGGTTGCATCTCGGAATGTGAAACCACGAGCGGCGTTTTCTTGTATCTCGGGATGCATGAAGCGACCTGGCGGGTTGTATCTCGGGGCGTGTTAAACCGAGCGGCGTTTTCTTGTATCTCGGGGCGGCGTGAAGCGGCCACTGGCGGTTGCATCTCGGGGCGTGTGAAACCACGAGCAGCCTATTTTATTTTATCTCGGATCGTGAAGCGCGACCCTGGGCGGGTTGTATCTCGGGATGTGTGAAACACGAGCCCGGGCGATTTTTCTTGTATCTCAGGACGCGTGAAGTGCGGCCCTGGGTGGGTTATATCTCAGGACGTGTGAAACACGAGCCCGAGTGGTTTTTCTTATATTTGAGGACGCGTGAAGCGTGGCCCTGGGTGGATTGTATCTCGGGACGTGTGAAACACGAGCTAGGGCAATTTTCTTGTATCTCGGGGCGTGGCGTGGCCACTGGCGGGTTGCATCTCGGGGCGTGTGAAACCACGAGCAGCGGCTTTTTGTATCTCGGGTGCGTGAAGCGCGGCCAGGCGAGTTGTATCTCGGGGCGTGTGAAAACGAGCGGTTTTTCTTGTATCTTAGGATGCATGAAGGGCGGCCTTGGGCGTGTTGCATCTCAGGACGTGTGAAACACGAGCCCAAGCAATTTTTCTTGTATCTCAGGAGGCGTGAAGCGCGGCCCAAGGTGGGTTGCATCTCGGGACGTGTGAAACACGAGCCCGAGCGGTTTTTCTTGTATCTCAGGATGTGTGAAAAACTAGCCCGAGTAGTTTTTCTTGTATCTCAAGACGCGTGAAGCGCGGCCCTGGGTGGTTTACATCTCGGTACGTGTGAAACACGAGCCCGAGTGGTTTTTCTTTTATCTCAGGCCGCGTGAAGCGTGACCCTGGGTCGGTTTCATCTCGGGACGTGTGAAACACGAGCGGCGGTTTTGTTTTTCTCGGGCGCGTTAGTCGGCCACAGGCGGGTTACATCCCAGGAAGTGTTAAATATGAGCGGTGATTTTTCTTGTATCTCGGGCGTGAAGTGCGGCCTGGGCAGGTTGTTTCTCGGGACGTGTGAAACACTAGCCCGAGCGATTTTTCTTGTATCTCAGGACGCGTGAAGCCTGACCCTAGGCGAGTTGTTTCTCGGGACATGTGAAACATGAGCTCGAGCAGTTATTATTGTATCTCAGGACTCGTGAAGTGCGGCCCTGGGCAGATTGTATCTCGGGACGTGTGAAACACGAGCCCGAGCAGTTTTTATTGTATCTCAGGATGCGTGAAGCGCGACCCTGGGCGAGTTGTATCTCGGGACGAGTGAAACAGTTTCCCAAGCGATTTTTCTTGTATCTCAGGATGCGTGAAGTGTGAGCCTAGGCGAGTTATATCTCAGGACGTGTGAAACACGAGCTCGAACAGTTTTTCTTGCATCTTAGGACGCGTAAAGCGTGGCCCTGGGCGGGTTGTATATCTGGAAGTGTGAAACACGAGCCCAAGCAGTTTTTATTATATCTCAGGACGCGTGAAGCGCGGCCCTAGGTGAGTTGTGTCTTGGGACGTGTGAAACCCAGCACGGCGGTTTTATTTTTCTCGACCGCGTGAAGTGTGGCCTGGCGATTACATCTCGGGAAGTGTTAAATATGAGCCCGAATGGTTTTTTTTTTTTATCGCAGTACGCGTGAAGAGTGACCCGAGGTGAGTTGTATCTCGGGACGTGTGAAACATGAGCCCAAGCGGTTTTTATTGTATCTCAGGACGCGTGAAGCGCGGCCGTGGGCGGGTTGTATCTCGGGACGTATGAAACACGAGCCCGGCGATTTTCTTGTAGCTCGGGCGCGTGAAGTGTAGGCCTGGCGGGTTGTATCTCGGGGCGTGTGAAACATGAGCGGCAATTTTCTTGTATCTCGGGGCGCGTGAAGTGCGGCCATAGGGTTGTATCTCGGGACATGTGAAACACTGGCGGCGGTTTTCTTGTATCTCGGGGCGTGAAGCGTAACCTAGGCGGTTGTATCTCGGGGCGTGTGAAACATGAGCGGCGGTTTTCTTGTATCTTAGGTGCGTAAAGCGCGACCTGGCGGGTTATATCTCGGGGCGTGTGAAACACGAGCGGCGATTTCTTGTATCTCGGGGCGCGTGAAGCGACCACTGGCGGGTTATATCTCGGGGCGTGTGAAACACGAGCGGCAATTTTCTGTATCTCGGGATGCACGAAGCGTGACCTGGGCGGGTTGTATCTCGAGGCGTGTGAAACACGAGCGAGCCATTTTTCTTGTATCTCGGGATCGTGAAGCCTGACCCTAGGTAGGTTGTATCTCCGGCGTGTGAAACCACGAGCGGCGATTTTCTTGTATCTCGGGATCGTGAAGCGCGGCCTGGGCGGGTTGTATCTCGGGACATGTGAAACCACGAGCAGGCGATTTTCTTGTATCTCGGGCGCGTGAAGCTGACCTGGCGGGTTGTATCTCGGGGCATGTGAAACCACGAGCACGAGCAATTTTATTATATCTCGGGATCGTGAAGCGGCCCGAAGGGTTGTATCTCGGGGCGTGTGAAACATGAGCGGCACTTTTATTGTATCTCGGGGCGCGTGAGCGCCACCTGGCGGGTTGTATCTCGGGGCGTGTGAAACGAACCCGAGCGGTTTCTTATATCTCGGGGGCGTGAAGCGTGACCTAGGCGGGTTATATCTCGGGATGTGTGAAACACGATCGAGCAATTTTCTTGTATCACGGGGACGTAAGTCGACCCTGGGCGGGTTGTATCTTGGGATGTGTGAAACACGAGCAGTTTTTCTTGTATCTCAGGACACGTGAACCGCAGCCCTGGGCGGGTTGTATCTCGGGACGTGTGAAACACGAGCCTGAGCAGTGTTTCTTGTAGCTCGGGCGGCGTGAAGCGCGACCTGGGCGGGTGTATCTCGGGGCGTGTGAAATACGAGCTGAGCAATTTTCTTGTATCTTAGGACGTGAAGTGTGACCTGGATGGGTTGTATCTCGGGACGTCTGAAACCGAGCTGAGCAATTTTCTTTATCTAGGGGCGTGAAGCGCGACCCTCGGCGAGTTGCATCTCGGGGCGTGTGAAACCACGAGCCCGGCGGTTTTTCTTATATCTCCGGGACCGTGAAGTGTGTCCTGGCGGGTTGCATCTGGGGCGTGTGAAACGCGAGCGGCGGTTTTTATTGTATCTCGGGATGCGTGAAGTGCGGAGTTGTATCTCGGGCGTGTGAAACGAGCTGGCGGTTTTATTGTATCTCGGGATGCGTGAAGCGGCCAGGCGGGTTGTATCTCGGGCGTGTGAAATCTGAGCTGGCGATTTTATTGTATCTCGGGGCGCGTGAAGCGCGACATTGGGAGTTGTATCTCGGGACGTGTGAAACAGGAGCCTGGGCAGTTTTTATTGTATCTCAGGGCGCGTGAAGCGCGGCCCTGGGCGGGTTGTATATCGGGACGTGTGAAACACGAGCCTGAGCGATTTTCTTGTATCTCAGGATGCGTGAAGCGCGACCCTGGGCGAGTTGTATCTCGGGACGTGTGAAACACGAGCCTGGGCGGTTTTTCTTGTATCTCGGGGCGTGAAGCGTCTCGGCGGGTTGCATCTCGGGGCGTGTGAAACCACGAGCCGCGGTTTTCTTGTATCTCGGGGGCGTGAAGTCGTCCTGGGCGGGTTGTATCTCGGGGCGTGTGAAACTGAGCATGAGCGATTTTGTTGTATCTCAAAGGGCGTGATCGCGGCCTGGCCGAGTTGTATCTCGGGGCGTGTGAAACACGAGCGGCGATTTTATTGTATCTCGGGGCGTGAAGCCGACCTGGCGGGTTGTATCTCGGGGCGTGTGAAACCGAGCAGCGGTTTTCTTTTATCTCGGGGCGTGAAGCGCGGCCTGGCGGGTTGTATCTCGGGATGTGAAACCACGAGCGGCGGTTTTCTTATATCTCGGGGCGGCGTGAAGCGCGGCCTGGCGGTTGTATCTCGGGGCGTGTGAAACCACGAGCGGCGGTTTTCTTGTATCTCGGGATCGTGAAGCGCGGCCTGGGCGGGTTGTATCTCGGGGCGTGTGAAACACGAGCTGGCGATTTTCTTGTATCTCGGGGCGTGAAGTGAGGCCTGGGCGGGTTGCATCTCGGGGCGTGTGAAACCACGAGCGGCGATTTTTTGTATCTCGGGATGCGTGAAGCGCGACCACAGGCGGTTGTATCTTGGGGCGTGTGAAACACGAGCGGAAGTTTTTATTGTATCTCGGGGCGTGAAGCGCGACCCTGGCGGGTTGTATCTCGGGCGTGTGAAACGAGCGGCTATTTTCTTGTATCTCGGATGCGTGAAGCGCGACCACAGGCGGGTTGTATCTCGGGGCGTGTGAAACACGGCTGTTTTTTTATTGTATCTCGGGAATGGCGTGAAGCGCGACCTGGCATCTTGCATCTCCGGGCGTGTGAAACACGAGCAGTGGTTTTCTTAATTTTAAGGCGCGTGAAGCGGCCAGGCGGGTTGTATCTCGGGAGATGTGAAACCACGAGCGACGTTTTTTATTATCTCGGGACACGTGAAGCGCGACCTGGGCGGGTTGCATCTCGGGGCGTGTAAACCACGAGCGGCGATTTTCTGTATCTCGAGGGCGTGAGCGTGACCTTGGCGATTTGTATCTCGGGGCGTGTGAAACATGAGCTGAACAATTTCTTGTTTCTCGGAGGCTTGAAAGCGGCCTGGGCGGATTGCATCTCGGGAAGTGTGAAACCACGAGCAGCGATTTTCTTTATCTCCGAGGGCGCTGAAGCGGCCTTAGGCGGGATGCATCTCGGGGCGTGTGAAACACGAGCGGCGATTTTCTTGTATCTCGGGCGCATGAAGGCGGCCTTGGCGGGTTGTATCTCGGGGCGTGTGAAACCACGAGCCCAAGCTTTTTCTTGTATCTCGGGAGGCGTGAAGCGGCCTAGGCGGGTTGCATCTGGGGCGTGTGAAACCACGAGCGGCAATTTTTCTTGTATCTCGGCGGAGTTGTGAAAAACTACGAGCCGGCGTTTTTCTTGTATCTCGGGCGTGGAGCGCGGCCTTGTGCGGGTTGTATCTCGGGACATATGAAACACGAGCCTGGGCAGTTTTTCTTGTATCTCGGGGCCAGCGTGTCGGCCTAGGCGGGTTGTATCTCGGGCGTGTGAAACACGAGCGGTTTTCTTGTATCTCGGGGCGTGAAAGCGCGGCCTGGCGGGTGTATCTCGGGACATGTGAAACACGAGCGGCGGTTTTCTTGTATCTCGAGCGTGAAGCGTGACCCTGGCGAGTTGTATCTCGGGGCATGTGAAACACGAGCGAGCAATTTTCTTGTATCTCGGGGCGTGAGCGTGGCCCGAGTTGTATCTCGGGGCGTGTGAAACACGAGCCCAGCGATTTTATTATATCTCGGGGGCGTGAAGCGGCCTGGCGGGGTTATCTCGGGGCGTGTGAAACAGGCCCGGCGATTTTATTGTATCTCGGGGCGCGTGAAGCGCGTACTGGCGAGTTGTATCTCGGGCGTGTGAAACCACGAGCCCAAGCAATTTTCTTGTATCTCGGGGCGTGAAGCGTCACGACCTGGGCGGGGTATATCTCGGGGCGTTGAAACACGAGCGAAGCGATTTTATTATATCTCGGGGCGTGAAGCGTGACCTGGCGGTTGTATCTCGGGGCGTGTAAAACACGGTTTAAGCGATTTTATTATCTCGGGATGCGTGAAGTGTGACCTGGGCGATTGTATCTCGGGAGCGTGTGAAACCACGAGCAGTGGTTTTTCTTATATCTCGGGGCGCGTGAAGCGCGGCCCGGGTGAGTTGTATCTCGGGGCGTGTGAAACCACGAGCAGCGGTTTTTCTTGTATCTCGGGGGCGTGTGAAGCGCGGCCTGGGCGGAATGTATCTCGGGGCGTGTGAAACCACAGCGGCGATTTTCTTATATCTCGGGACGCGTGAAGTGCGACCTGGCGGCGGTGGTATCTCGGGGCGTGTGAAACACGAGCCGAGCAATTTTTCTTGTATCTCGGCGCGTGAAGCGCGTGAGCTGGAGTTGTATCTCGGGGCGTGTAAACACGAGCGGCGGTTTTCTTGTATCTCGGGGCGTGAGCGTGACCCTGAGTTGTATCTCGGGGCGTGTGAAACACGAGCGGCGATTTCTTGTATCTCGGATGCGTGAGCGCCTGGGCGGGTTGTATCTCGGGGCGTGTGAGACACGAGCTCGAGTGATTTTTCTTATCCGGGATGAGTGAAGTCGACCTGGGGCGGGTTATATCTCGGGGCGTGTGAAACACGAGCCGGCAATTTTCTTGTATCTCGGGACGTGAAGTGCGACCTGGCGGGTTGTATCTCGGGGCGTGTGAAACCACGAGCCGAGCAATTTTCTTGTATCTCGAGGATCGTGGCGGCCCCAGGTAGGTTGTATCTCGGGCTAATGAAACCTGAGCGGCAATTTTCTTGTATCTCGGGGCGTGTGAAGCGCGGCCTGGGCGGTTGCATCTCGGGATGTGAAACGCACGAGCGGCAATTTTATTATATCTCGGGACTGCGTAGCGTAAGCAGCTGGCGAATTGTATCTCGGGACGTGTGAAACATGAGCGGCACTTTTATTGTATCTCGGGGCGCGTGATGCGCCACCTGGCGGGTTGTATCTCGGGGCGTGTGAAACAGATTGCCAGCGGGTTTTCTTGTATCTCGGGGCCGCGTGAAGCGTGACCCTAAGCGAGTTATATCTCCAAGATGCTGAAACACAAACTTGCGTTTTTCTTGTATCAGAGTGCGTAAGTCGACCCGGCAGTTGTATCTCGGGGCGTGTAAACACGAAACGAGCGATTTTATTGTATCACCGGAGACCGCGAAGCGTGAAGCCTGGCTGTTGGGTTATATCTCGGGGCGTGTGAAACACGAGCCGAAACAATTTTCTTATATCCGGGCGCGTGAAGCCACAGCCTGGCGGTTATCTCGGGGCGTGTGAAACACGAGCAATTTTCTTGTATCTCGGAACGGCGTGAAAGCGCGGCCCTGGGCGGTTGTATCTCGGGATGCTGAAACCACGAGCTCGAGCAATTTTTCTTGTATCTGGGGCGGCGTGAAGCGCGCTGGCGGCTGCATCTGGGATGTGTGAAACCACGAGCCCAGCGGTTTTCTTGTATCTCGGGGCGGCGTGAAGTGTGTCCTGGGCGGTTGTATCTAAAGCGTGTGAAACCACGAGCCCGAAAGCGTTTTCTTGTACCTCGGGCGCATGATGCGGCCTGGCGGGTTGTGTCTCGGGGCGTGTGAAATATGAGCTGGCGATTTTATTGTATCTCAGGGCGGCGTGAAGCGGCCGTGCGGGCGGGTTGTATCTCGGGACGTGTGAAACCACGAGCCGGCGATTTTTCTTGTCTCGGGGCGTGAAGCGCGACCTGGGCGGTTATATCTTGGGACATATGAAACCACGAGCCAAAGTGGTTTTTCTTATATCTCGGGGATCGTGAAGCGCGGCCTTGTACGGGTGCATCTCGGGGCGTGTGAAACACGAAGCTTCGGCAGTTTTCTTGTATCTCAGGACGTGTGAAGCGCGGCCCTGGGTGGGTTGTATCTCGGGACGTGTGAAACACGAGCCCAAGCGGTTCGGATTTTTCTTGTATCTCAAGACGTGTGAAGCGCGGCCCTGGTCGGGTTGTATCTCGGGACGTGTGAAATACGAGCGGCGGTTTTGTTGTATCTCAGGCCCGTGATGCGCGTACAGGTAGGTTATCTCGGGGCGTATGAAATCACGTGCACAGCGATTTTATTGTATATCTCCCGGAATAGCGTGAAGCGCGTGACCACAGGCGAAGTTGTATCTGGATGCGTGTGAGAACCTGAGCTGACAGGCGGGGTTCTATCTCGGGGCCGCGTGAGCAGCGGCCTAGGCCAGGAGCTGTATCTAGAGAACATGTAAAAACACTGAGCAGCGGTTTTATTATATCTCAAAACCCGTGAAATTTGCTGTACCTGGTAGTGTTCGCATCTTAGAGCGTGTGAAGCCACGAGCTAACAGATTTCTTATATCACCGGGATAAACTGTGAAGCCCTGCGGCAATGGGAGGGTTATGCACATCTCAAGGCGTATGAAACCACAGGGCAGCGATTTTATTACTATCTCCGGGGCGTGTGAAGGGAGGCCTTGGCCCTAAGCGAAGTAATTTGCTATCTCGGGGCGTGTGAAACGCTACTAAGCCGGCGATTTTCTCTTCATCTCGGGACCGTGGTACACATACCTGGCCGGGGTTGCATCTAAGGGCGTCTTAAGCTGAAACGGGCGGCGATTTCTTGTATCTCAAGGGCCGTGTGAAGCTGGCCTGGGCGTATTGGTGAGTTATATCTCGGGGCGTGTGAAACACGGGCAAAACATTTTTTCTTTATCTCGGAACTGCGTAGGCGTGAGCCTGGCCGGTTGTATCTGCGGGCGTGTGAAACACCGCTGAGCCCAGAAGTTTTCTTGTATCTCGGGGCCAGCGTGGCCTTGACCTGAAAGCCGGAAATGTTATTATCTGGGGCGTGTGAAACATGAGCGAAAGCGGTTCTTGTAGCTTCAGGCGCGCATGAGGCGTGGCCAGTAGATTGTATCTCGGGCGTGTGAAACCGAGCCCGAGCAATTTTCTCAAATATCTCTAAGGTGTGAACGCTGGCCTGGCGGAGTTAATATCTCGGGGCGATGTGCAAACTGAGCGGCGATTTTCGCAGCCATCTCGGGGATCGTGAAGCGGCGACCACTGGCTGCGTTGTATGCAGGGCGTATGCAAAGAAATCTGTGAGCGAGAAGTTTTTATTGTATCTCAGGGTCTGCGTGAAGCCTGCACCCTGGGCCGGGTTGTTATCTGCGGGCGTGTGAAACCACGAGCCAGATCGGTTCTTGTATCTCGAAATGGCGTGGCTTGCGACCACCGGCCACCAAAACAGAAGTTGTATCTTGAGGCGTGTGAAACACGAGCGAGCATTTTCTTGTATCTGGGGCCTTGAGCGCGGCCTGCTGGTGAGTTGTATCTGGGCGTGTGAAACACTAGCCCGAGGTGATTTTCTTGTATCCCGGGGCGTATGAAGTCTTGCGGCCTTGGAGCGGGTTATATCTCGGGACGTGTGAAATACGAGCCCGAGCGGTTTTTATTGTATCTCAGGATGCGTGAAGCGCGACCCTGGTAGCGGTGTATCTGCGCGTATGTAGAAACACACGAACCCGGAGATTTTTTCTTGTATCACCGAGGATCGTATGAAAGCGCGGCCACTGGCGGGTTATATCTCGGGGACGGGTGAAACCACGAGGCCCAAGCTAATTTTTCTTATATGCTCCGGGGCGTGAACGGTGGCTGCGGGGCGGTTGTATCTCGGGATGTGTGAAATCTGAGCCGACCGATTTTATTGTTTTCTCGGGAATGGCGTGAAGCCTTCGCGGCCACAGGCGGGGATATGCTCGGGGCGTGTGAAACCTGAGCCCGATGTTTTATTATAACTCGGGAGGCAGCGTGAAGCGCGACCGAAGCGGGGTGTGTCCCCGGGCGTGAAACGCGACCCGGGTTACCTAACATATCTCGGGACGCGTGAAGTGCGGCCCGTTAAGGCGAGATTGTATCGGGGCGTGTGAAACGAGCCAGCGGTTTTATTCGGGGCTGGCGTGAATCGCGGCCTGGTAGTGTATCTCGGGGCATTAATGACCACGAGCCCAACCGATTTCTTAGCTCGGGATGCATGGCGTGACCTGGGCGGATTATCTCGGGCGGGTGAACCTAAGCGAGCAATTTTATATATCGAGACGCGTGAGCAGTGGCTCTGGGCGGAGTAGTATCTCGGGACGTCTGAAACATGAGCGGCGATTTTTCTTTATGCGAGGGCGTGATGGCGTGACCTTGGCCGGAGTTGTATCGGAGCGTATGAAATCCCGAGCCGACCTATTTTATTATCTCGGAATGGCGTGAGCGACCTGGCCGGGGAGATATGCTCTCGGGGCGTGTGAAACACAAGCGGCGATTTTGTATCTCGGGGCCGTGAAGCGACCACAGGCAAGTTGTATCTGAGGCGTGTGAAACATGAGCGGCGATTTTTCTTGTATCTCCGGGGCCGAGTGAAGCGCTGACCTTGGTGGTAATGGTATCTCGGGGCGTGTACGAGCGAAACAATTTCATATCTCGGAAGACGGCGTGAAGCGCGGTCGCCAAGCGGCGGGTTGTATCCGCGAGGCGTTTGAAACATGAACTGGCAGTTTTTATTGTATCTCGGCGAGGATCGTGGCGTTGCCACTGGCGTGTTGCATCTCGGACGTGTGGCACAAAGGCATGCGATTTTTCTTGTATCTCGGGGCCAGCGTCAACCGTACAGGCGGGTTGTATCTCCGGTAGGTGTGATATCTACGAGCACAGGCGGGTTTTCTTGTTTCTGGGGCGCTGAAGCGCGACCACGAAGCGGTTGCATCTGGGCGTCATCAAACACTAGCGATAGTTTTTCCTTGTATCTCGGGGCGTGAAGCGCAGGGGCGTGTGAAACATGGGCGGCGATTTTCTTATATCTCGGGGCGGCGTGAAGCACGGCCCTGGGTAGGTTACATCTCGGGAGGTGTGAAACACGAGCCCAAGCAGTTTTTCTTGTATCTCATGACGCGTGAAGTGCGACCCAGGGCAGGATGCATCTTGGGACGTGTGAAACACGAGCTGGCGATTTTCTTATATCTCAAGATCGTGAAGCGGCCTGTGCGGGTTACATCTCGGGCCGTGTGAAACCGAGGCCGCTATTTTTCTTGTATCTCAGGACACGTGAAGCGCGGCCCTGGGTGGGTTGTATCTCTGGACATGTGAATATGAGCCCGAGCGATTTTTCTTGTATCGCAGGACGCGAGAAGCGCGGCCCTGGGCGGGTTATATCTCGGGGCGTGTGAAACATGAGCCTGAGCGGTTTTTCTTATATCTTAGGACGCGTGAAGCGGGGCCCTGGGTGGGTTGTATCTTGTAACGTGTGAAACCACGATCGGCGGTTTTCTTGTATCCGCAGGCGGGTGAACGCGACCTGGTGGGTTTTATCTCGGGACGTGTGAAATATGAGCCCGAGCGATTTTTCTTGTATCTCGGGCGCATGAAGCGATCTGGCGGTGTATCTCGGGATGTGAAACACGAGCTGAGCAATTTTCTTGTATCTCGGGGCGCGTGAAGCGTATCTCGGGGCGTGTAAAACCGAGCTCGAATGGTTTTTCTTGTATCTCGGGATGGGTGAACCGTGGCGGGGGGTTGTATCTCGGGGCGTGTGAAAACGAGCGGCGATTTTCTTGTATCTCCACGCGTGAAGCGCGGCCTAAGCGGGTTGTATCTCGAGACATGTGAAACCACGAGCCGTGGTTTTCTTTTATCTCAAGATCGTGAAGCACCGCCCTAGGCGGTTGCATCTCGGGATATGCAAAACACGAGCTCGACATCCTAAAGCTCAATGGATCGTGTGAGATAGCAAGGGCATGATCTAGTCGAGCAGACAAACCAACCAATAGTAAATGGTAATTGGGGCACGATTGGGCGCAAATTCAGCGAGAATAACATGCGAGATAAATCCATTGAGCTACTATAGTGAACCGGACCATGCCTCAAAACAACCTTATGATAACATACATCGAGATATTTCACGGAATTACAAGTCTAGCAGGATATTGGGCATCAACACAATATAAAACACAGTGCTTTAAGCTAACAAAATGATTAAGGCAAAAGACAAAAGCCAAACAAAGGCGCTCTATTATGCAAGGGCTTCTCCAAGTGCCTAGTCATTCTTAGGACAAAAGATGGTGATAACGATGCTAGACACGGTTTCCAAGTTGATTACCTCTGTATCGACGAAATAACGGAATGAGACAAGCTCGTGAATAATAATAATAATAATTCTTGTATTACTAATACAACGCATACAAGTACATTTATCGAGAACATTAAAGTTGAGATCATTTTATCTTGAGAATGGCCTTTGGCGTGTTATATTATTCTGACGTGAACGCCTTACAACCCGATTTTTGAAGCGGTCTTTCGACCCGAGAATAGCCTTATATCTGACATTAGCAATAAATCAATGTATGCTCACTGTATTATTACTCATAGCGATGTGTTGGCGTGCTTGTGCCTTGAGTGTGCACACAATCATCATAAAAATTAGTTTCCTTTTGATTCATATGAATTTATGATCATTTCAAAGTCACCAAAGCAGATATTCTAAAATCCGGGGCGTGTGAAAAATGAGCGCGCCACTTTTTCTTGTATCAAAAATCAGAGGCGTGAAGCGCGGCCTCCGCTTTATCTCGGGAGTGTGAAACCAATTCCTCAAAATTTTTCTTGTATCTCGGGCGTGAAGCCAATCTCTCAATTACAAGCATAATCAAAGATTACCATAGTTCCAAAATCATTCAAACACACAATTATTCCATATACATCAAATCCTTCCCCAATTTTGAGTTCAATCATCACCCAAATTCTATAACCCACTTCTAACTCACTTCATACTTCACACACAAACACATGTACACATAGAGCTGAAACTCATAATTGTATAATTTCATGGAATAGCAAGAGTTTAAAGTATAAATGCCCTTCATAACTCAATTTGAGTCTAAAATACAAATTATCACATCACGATGGTCAATTCCTCCATGACTAAGGAAGAATTCCAACCATAACTAAGAGAGTGAGATAAGAACAAAATTTCCATACCTTGAGTTCACTTCAAACAATTCTTCACAATTTCTCCCAAATTCCTCACTTGTTGGCTTCCTTTCTCTCTTACGACTTTCCCCTTTTGTTTTAAGTTGCCTTTAGGAGATACTCTAAGTCCCAAAACATATCTCTAAGTGATATATAATATCAAGTGATTACCATAAAAGAGAATAGGACGAAATTTTAAACGTATATGCATCCTAAATTGAAATTTCATTGAAAGTCCCAATAAAGCTTAAAAATTATCAGAAATTCAAATATCAAATCAATTTCGAAAATTAAGTCTCTAAGACATCCAAATTGATTTAAATAATTCAAGTGTAACGAGATAATGTTCTTACTCAGCAGATAGAACTTCATTTTCTCTAAGTTTGGTTAAGTCCAAGAAATGCCACATAAAATTTCATAACATACATTCAAACACACGGAGAATCAAGAAATTTGAAAAGATACAATAAGTTTGGTCCTCCAAACTTGTTTTACTAGACGAAGCAGAGATGTGGATATTGGTGTCGCATTTCATCTTCTTTTTCCCAAGTTACTTCAGTTTCGTAGTGCTCTTGCCACTCCACTTTCACCATTGGAATTTCTCGGTTCCGTAATTGTTTCACTGACGATCCAAAATTGAATTGGTTTTTTCTTCATAGGTCAACTTGTCGGTAAAATTTGTTGATAATAACATGTAGCGGATCTGGCGGATATTTCAGAAACATGAAATACATTATGAATCTGACTCATATGTGGCGGAAGGGAAACGCGATAGGCTACTGGACCCACTTTCTCTAAGATCTGAAATGGACCAACATATCGGGGTGTCAACTTACCCCTTTTTCCGAATCTCGGGTGTCCTTTCATTGGGGTAACTTTCACAAAAACATGACTATCTACGTCAAACTCCAAAACTCCATAATCGCGTCTGTCGGGCGTTAAAGGCCAAGCTAACAATTTTATCTCAACAAGAAAAGCGGCCACGGTCTTCCATACAGAGCTTCATAAGGTGCCATTTCAATACTCAAATGATAACTGTTATTATATGCAAATTCAACCAATGGTAAATGAGTTTCCCAGCTCTCTTGGAAATCCAAAACACACATTCGAAGCATATCTTCTAGCGTCTGAATTGTTCGTTCAGATTGTCCATCTGTTTGAGGGTGGAAGGCTGTGCTAAACTTTAATTCTGTACCCATCGCATTTTGTAGACTTTGCCAGAATCTCGAAACAAACTTTGAATCTCTATCTGACACAATTGAGATCGGAACACCGTGAAGCCTTACAATTTCATTCACATAAATCAAGTTTATCGGCATTATCATCTGGGTCTTAGTGGTGGACTTTGTTTGTCGGTCAACAATGACCCAAATAGCATTCATTCTCGACAGTGGTAAACCACACAAAATCCACATGGTCGTGTTCCCATTTCCACTCAGGGATTGGGAGAGGTTGCAACAATCCTGCTGGTCTCTCGATGCTCCGCTTTTACTGCGACATTGCAAACACTTAGAGATAAAAACTCTTGCAATTTCCTTCTTCATACTTGGCCACCAAATGTTGCTTTAGATCTTTAGTACTCCATGTACATCTCTCAGGATGTATAGAAACTTAGAGCTCCATTTTTCGTTTAAGTGCTACCACATTAGGGACACATACTGGTTTTGAAATTTAATTGAAACCCGATTTTTTGTCTCCATTTCATCACATATCTTCCTTAAAGCTTCATCCTTCATTCTGGCGTAATTTGATCTCCTCAAGTAATGCCGGTTGGGCCATTAGTGTTACTCGCTCCTTGACCATATCACCAAGTCGACTCCCATCTTGTTCAACTCCTTATCAATTTCTTGTTCTCTCTTGCTTGCTAAATTCCCCCACTTTTAATTGCATCCGTGCATACCTGTTGGCCTTCTCGGGATGATAGTGGATTTGTAAGTCATAATCTTTGATAAGCTCTAACCATGCGTTAGGCATATTCAACTCTTTTCTTTAAACATATATTTGAGACTTTTTCGGTATAAATATCACGTAGTGCCATATAAATAATGTCGCCAAATCTTTAAAGCAAAAACCACCTAGCTTCGAGATCATCTGCGTACTTAACTTTTTCATGGGGTTTGAGCGTGGCATAGCAATAACTCTTCGCATAAGCACACAACCAAGTCTTATAAATCTCGCTATAAATCACAAATCCTTGGTGATGGTAAGGCGAACTGAGTAGTAGTCAACTTCATCTTCAATTCTTGGAAAGCGATTTAAGCTGGTTTAGACCATTCAAATGCAACTCCCTTTTTTTCATTGATCTCGGTAAGTAGTGAAAATCTTAGAAAAATCTGAACACAAATCTTGATAATATCATAATCCGCCTAGCGCACCTCGGTGACATTAGTTGGGTGCAGTTCTGTCGCCTCTATCTTGTTTGGGTCAATAGAAACTCCATCCTTAGTTACCACATGACCCAAAAATGCTAGCGGAATTCACATTTCTTCTTAAGCTTTGCATACAAGTTCTCGAGGAAAAGGATTAAGCGAAGATGATTGCCATGAGTCTCTACATTCTTTGAATAAATCGAGAATATCGATAAAAACCACTCTGAACTCATCTAGATAAGGTTTGAAGGCGATTCCATCTCCATAAATCTTTCTTTGGATGCGTTGGTAACCCCCGGCATAACGAGCTTCGTAATGGCCGTCTGGTTCGGAAATTTGTCTTCTCAACATCATCATCGACTTTCAACTTTCTTGGTATCCGGGATAGTAAATCAATCTTGGAAAAGACTCGAGCTCCTTGTAGTTGGTCGAACAAATCGTCAATCGTGGCAGCGGATACTTATTCTTGGTTACTTTATTGGGCTCTCATTAATCTATGCATAGCAGGGAGTGTTCCATCTTTCTTTTTCTAGAGTGCACCAGGCGGAAAACACTCGGGCGGATAAACCCTTATCCGATAAATCTTTCAGAATTTTTTAATTCCTTCATTTAAAGGTGCCATTGATGCAGTCTTGGAGATGGGTTGAATTCACAGCATCACTTGATTGTGAACTCGAGTTCACGGTCTACCAATTCTCTGGCAATTCCTCGGGAGACAGACGCGGAAATTCAATGGAATCATCTCAATATTGTCATTCTTTCTTGGTCTTTCGAACACTACACTACATAGTACCCCAGAGCACCCTTTGAATTAATTTATAAGCCTTTCTTTTGAAATTACATACGATTGGAAATCTTACCGTCAGGCAAGTTATATCTCGGGGCGTGTGAAACACAAGCGAGTGGTTTTCTTGTATCTCGGGACACGTGAAGCGTGACCTGGCGGGTTGTATCTCGGGGCGTGTGAAACCGAGCTGAGCTATTTTTCTTCTATCTCGGGACATGTGAAGTGTGGCTTTGGGCGGGTTGCAACTCGTGAAACACAAGCCCGTCTTTGTTTTCTTGTATCTCAAGGCAGCGTGAACCGCGTACAGGTGCGGGTTGTATCTCGCGTGTGAAACACAAGCGCGGTTTTCTTGTATCTCGGGGCGCGTGAAGCGTGGCCTAAGCGAGGTTGCATCTCGGGGCGTGTGAAACATGAGCTGAGCAATTTTTATATCAAGGAGCGTGAAGCCTTGGGTGGGTTGCATCTCGGGGCGTATGAAACCACGAGCGGCGATTTTTCTTGTATCTCGGGGCCAGCGTAAAGCACGGGCAGGCAAGTTGTATCTCGGGGCGTGTGAAACCGAGCACTGGCGATTTTCTTGTATCTCGGGGCCACGTGAAGCGCGTACGGGCGGGTTGTATCTCGGGATGTGTGAAACCGTGCGGCGGTTTTGATTGTATCTTAGGGGCGTGACTCACGGTGCTAGGCGGGTTGTATCTCAAGAATGAAACCAAAAGATTTTTATTGTATCTCGGGATGCGTGAAGCGCCACAGGTGGGTTGTATCTCGGGCGTGTGAAACCAAACGAGCGATTTTTCTTGTACCTCGGGGCGCGAAAT
This sequence comes from Camellia lanceoleosa, assembly GCA_025200525.1. NCBI lineage: Eukaryota > Viridiplantae > Streptophyta > Magnoliopsida > Ericales > Theaceae > Camellia > Camellia lanceoleosa. The sequence goes on along the minus strand of CM045771.1, from coordinate 128,104,906 downwards.
CGCATCCTTGCTGTATCTCGGCGGTGAAACCAAACTGAGCCATTTTGTTGTATCTCAAGATCGTAAAGCGTGGCCACAGGCGGGTTACATCTCGGGGCGTGTGAAACACGAGCGGCGATTTTCTTTATCTCGGGGCGTGGCGCGCCTGTGTATCTTTGGGCGTGTGAAACACGAGCGTTTTCTTGTATCGCGGGGCGTGTAAGCGCGACCTGGCGGTTGTATCTCGAGGCGTGTGAAACACGAGCGAGCAATTTTTCTTATCTCGGGATGCATGAAGCGCGATCCTAGGTGGGTTGTATCGGGGCGTGTGAAACACGAGCGATTTCTTCTTATCTCCTGGCGATGTACGGCCCTAGGTGTGTTGTATCTCGAATGAAACTGAGCGCAGCCATTTTCTTGTATCTCGGGCGTGAAGCGCGACCACAGGCGGGTTGTATCTCGGGGCGTGTCAAAACATGAGCACGAGCTATTTTTATGTATCTCGGGATCGTGAAGCGTCCTGGGCGGTATCTCGGGACCGTGAAACGAGCCCTAGCGTTTTATTGTATCTTAGGGCGGCGTGAATCACGTACGGCGGGTATCTAAAGTGTGAAACACAAGCGGCGATTTTCTTGTATCTCGGGTGTGAAATGCGACCTTGGCGGGTTGTATCTCGGGGCGTGTGAAACATGAGCGGCGGATTTTTCTTGTATCTCGGGGCTGATGCGTGAAGTGCGCGCATCTGGGAATGTTTGAAACCAAAACGAACGGTTTACTTGTATCTCGGGGCACAGCGTGAAGGCGTGTGGGTTACATCTCGGGGCGTGTGAAACCTCGAGCGAATTTTTCTTGTATCTCGGGGCGTGAAGCGCGGCCTGGCGGTGTATCTCGGGGCGTGTGAAACACTGCGATTTTCTTGTATCTCAGGACATGTGAAGCGTGACCTTGGGCGGGCTGTATCTCAGGACGTGTGAAACACGAGCGGCGATTTCTTCTATCTCGGGGCCTGAAGCGTGGCTACGGTGAATGTATTCGGGGCGTGTGAAACATGAGCAAATTTTTTTCTTGTAACTCAAGGCGTGCGCTTGCGGCCTGGGCGGGTTGTATCTCGGGGCGTGTGAAACGAGCACGAGCGATTTTCTTGTATCTCGGGGGCGTGAAGTGCACGGACCGCGGGTTGTATCTCGGGGCGTGTGAAACACACGAGCGGTTTTCTTGTATCTCAATGTGTGAGCTTGACCTTGGGCAGGTAGCATCTCGGGATGATTGAAACCACGAGCTGGCGGTTTTTCTTGTATCTCGAGCGCGTGAAGTCTCGGCCTGGCGAGTTACATCTCGGGGCGTGTGAAACACGAGCAAGCAGCAATTTTCTTGTATCTAGGATGCGTGAAGCGCGGACATGGGCGGGTCGTATCTCGGGACGTGTGAAACCACGAGCTTTGTCGGTTTTCTATCTCGGAACCGTGAAGCGCGACCTGGGCGTATCTCGGGGCGTGTGAAACCACGAGCGAGAATTTTCTTGTATCTCGGGGCGTGTGGCTTCGCCTTGGCGAGGTTATGTATCGGGGCGTGTGAAACCACGAGCTGAGCATTTTTCTTGTAACTCAGCGTAGCGCACGTGCCTGGGCGGGTTGTATCTCGAGACATCTTAACCGAGCACAGCGGTTTTTTTGTATCTCGGGGCCGTGAAGCGCGACCTGGCGGGTTGTATCTCGGGGCGTGTGAAACCACGAGCCGGCGATTTTCTTGTATCTCGGCGTAAAGCGCGTGAGGGTTATATCTCGGGGCGTGTGAAACGAGCAGCTTTTTCTTATATCTCGTGAAGCGCGTGGCTGGTTGTATCTCGGGGCGTGAAACACGATTAAGCGATTTTCTTGTATCTTCGGGATCGTGAAGCGTGGCGCAAGGTGGGTATCTCGGGGCGTGTGAAACCACGAGCGAAACGATTTCTTGTATCTCAGGACGCGTGAAGCGTGGCCCAAGCGAGGCCGTCTCTCGGGACGTGTGAAACACAAGCCTGGGCAATTTTTATTGTATCTCAGGATGCGTGAAGCACGACTCTGGTCGAGTTGTATCTCGGGGCGTGTGAAAACTAGCCCGATTGGTTTTTATTGTCTCTCAGGATGCGTGAAGCGCGACCCTGGGCGGGTTGTATCTCGGGACGTGTGAAACCACGAGAACTGGCGATTTTATTATCTCGGGCGGCGTGAAGTCGACCTTGGGCGGGTTGTATCTCGGGACTGTGAAACCGAGCGAGCTATTTTCTTGTATCTTAGGGCGTGTGAAGCGTACAGGCGGGTTATATCTGGGGCGTGTCAAGCAAACCGAGTTTTATTATATCTCGGGATCGTGAAGCGCGTGGTGGCTTATATCTCGGGGCGTGTGAAACACGGGCAATTTTCTTTTTCGGGGCGTGTGAATCGACCTGGCGAAGTTGTATCTCGGGGCGTGTGAAACACGAGCCGAGTGGTTTTCTTATATCTCGAGAAAGCATGAGTGCGGCCGAGGCGGTGCATCTCGGTGAAGTGTGAAACGCGAAACTGGCAATTTTCTTGTATCAGGATCGTCAAAGCGGCCTAAACGGAGTTGTATCTCCGGACGTCTACGAAACACGAGCCCGATCGATTTTCATTTTATCTCCAAGATCGTGAAGCGCGACCAAGCGAGTTAATATCTCGGGACCTGTAAACCACAATCCAAGGTAGTTTTTTCTTGTATCTCAGGACCGTTAGTAGCGGCCTACGGGCATGTTGTATCTCGGGGCGTGTGAAACATGAGCCGAGTGGTTTTCTTATATCTCGGGGCGCATGAACCCGCGACCTTGGTGGGTTGTATCTCGGGCGGCGTATGAAACACGAGCACAGGTGGTTTTAACTATCACGGAATAACGTGAAGCTGGCGGCCTGGGCGAGTTGTCTGGGGCGTATGAAACATGAGCTTTGAGCAATTTTCTTATATCTCCGGAAGGACCGTTGGTAGCGGCCACGGGCATGTTATGTCTCGGGACATAATGGCGCAGAGGCAGTGGTTTTCTATCTTCGGGGCCGTGAACAGCATACAGGGCGGGTTAATATCTCGGGGCGTGTAAACCACGAGCACGAGTAGTTTTCTATCTCGGGGCGGCGTGAAGCGCTGGCCTTGCTTTGGCCGAGTTACTATCTTGGGGCGTGTGAAAACACGAGCTCGGCGATTTTATTTATCTCGGGACACGTGAGACACGAGCGGCGGTTTTCTTGTATCTCGGGATGCCTAAAGGCGTTGTATTCGAAGCGTGTGAAACCACGAGCTGGCGGTTCTTGTACCTGAGCGTAAACCGGCCTGGGCAAGTTGCATCTCGGGGCGTGTGAAACCGCGACTGGCGGTTTTCTTGTATCTCAAAGCCGTGAAGCGCGTACTGGGTGGGTTATCGGGACGTGGCTTGACCGGCATTTTTCTTGTATCCTGATCGTGAAGTCGCTTCGACGGTAATATCTGGGGCGTGTGAAGCCTACGGTAAGCGATTTTCCTTATCGCGGAAGCATGACGGTCTGGTGTGTTATGTCTTGGGGCGTGTAATCTGAGACCGAAATTTTCTTGTACTCTTGGGGTAGCATCAAGCGACGGCGAGGATGTATCTTTCGGGGCGTGTGAAACCGAGCGAAACAGGCCCCTCTTGTTTCTCGAAGCAGCGTGAAGTCAAACTACTGGGTGATTTATATCTCCAGAGCAATGTAAGCTCTGGCTGGAAGCGATTTTATTGTATCTCGGGGCGGCAGAAAGCACGACCTGTGGATGGGTTGAATATCAGAGCGATGTGGCTCGGCTTAGAAACAATTTTTCTTGTCTGGGGCGCCAAGGTCGCGACCTGAGCAATTCTATCTGGGGCGTGTGAAACGCGAAGGCGGCGATTTTCAAATGCGGATCGTGAAGAAGCGCGGCCTAAGCGGGTTACATCTCGGGGCGGCTCTGGCCGATATTTTCTTATATCAGAGATCATCGCGTACTAGAGAGTTAATATCAGGGCGTGTAAAGAAACACTAGCTCGGCGATTTTCTTGTATTTCAAAGCCTTGCGAGAATGCTGACCCTATAAGCGGGTTATATCTGAGATGCGAAACATGAAACCCAGTTTTTCTTGCTTCGGGGCAGCGTGAAAGCGCGGCAAGTAAGCCGGTTATTATCTCGAGCGTGTGAAACGACCCGGCGATTTTATTGTACTCAGATCGTGAAGCGTAACCCTTAGCGAGTTGAATAGCGCGTGTGAAACCGAACTGGCAATTATTGTATCTCTGGGGCGATGTAAATCGATACAGAGGCGGGTTATATATCTCGGGGCGTGTAGAGGCTTCTGACGAGCAATTTTTCTTGTTTCTCCCGAACACGTGAAGTGCGACCTTGGCGTGTTGTATCTCGAAGCGTGGCAAACCACGAACGGCGATTTTAATTATCGGGATGCATGAAGCTTGACCTGGGCGAGGTTGAATATCGAGCGTGGCAAACACGAGCGAGAGCGATTTTATTATATCTCGAGAGGCGTGAAAGCGCGACCGAGGCGAAACGTATCTCGGGGCGTGTGAAACACGAGCGAGTGGGTTTTGGTATCTCGGGATCCGTGGCGCAGCCTGGCCGGGTTGCATCTCGGGGCGTGGCAACTGGCGGGAAAAATTTCTTGTAACCTCTCGGGCCAGCGTGAAAGCGCTATTTTGAAGCGAGACCCTTATCTGGGGCGATGTAAAAGCGAGCTGGCGATTTTCTTGTATCTCAAAAGATGCGGCGCGGCCTGGCGAGGTTGTATCTGCGGGGAATGTAAACGCACAAGCCCGTCACAGTTTTCTTACTCTCCGGGATGGTAAGCGCGCGACTACTGGCGGGTGTATCTCGAACATATCAGCTCCCCGAAGCCCGGCAGTTTTCTTATCTCTGGAGCGCGGAATCGCGGCCACAGGCGGATGGCGTCTGGGACATATGAAACAAAACTGGCGGTTTTCTTGTATCTCTACGTAAGCGCATACAAGCGGGTTGCATCGGGGCGTGTAGAGAAACATAAACTCGAGAGCAATTTTTCTCGTATCTCGGGGCGTGAAGCGCTAGCGAACTGAGCAAATTCTATCTCGGGATGTGTGAAACGAGGCCGAGCAATTTTTCTTGTATCTCGGGGCGTGAAGCGTGTACAGGCGGATAGTATCTCGGGATGTGTGAAACCACGAGCTGAGTAGTTTTCTTGTATCTCAAGATGCGTGAAGCGCGGCCTTTGGCGGGTTACATCTCGGGACGTGTGAAACACAAGCCCGAGTGATTTTTCTTGTATCTCAGGACGCGTGAAGCGCGGCCTGGCGGAGATTGTATCTCGGGGCGTGTGAAACCACGAGCGGCGATTTTCTTATATCGCGGGATCGTGAAGTGCGACCACAGGCGGGTTATTTGTCGGCGCGTGTGAAACACGAGCCCAAGCTATTTTTCTTTTATCTCAACATACGTGAAGCATGGCCCTGGGTGGGTTATATCTTGGCACATGTGAAACACGAGCCCGAGAGTTTTTCTTATATCTCAGGAAGCGTGAACCGCGGCCCTGGGTGGGTTACATCTCAGGACGTGTGAAACACAAAGCGGAGGAGTTTTTCTTGTGTCTCAAGATGCGTGAACAGTCACCTTGGGCGGGTTGTATCTCGGAATGTGTGAAACACGAGCCCGATGGGTTTTATTGTCTCGGTACCGCGTGAAGCGGCGGCCAGGCGGGTTGTAGCTCGGGACGTGTGAAACACGGGCCCGAGCGGTTTTTATTCTATCTCAGGACGCATGAAGCGTGACCTGGTTGGGTTGTCTCGGGGCGTGTGAACATGAGCCAGTAGTTTTCTTATCTCGGGGCGTGAAGCGTGGCCTGGGTGGTTGTATCTCGGGCGTGTGAAACACAAGCAAAGGTTTTTTCTTGTATCTCGGGATCGTGAACATGGCCTGGGTGGGTTGTATCTCGGGACATGTGAAAGGCGAACAGGCGGTTTTCTTGTATCTTAGGGCGTGAAGCGTGGCCACAGGAAGGTTGCATCTCGGGGCGTGAAACCACGAGCAGGCGATTTTCTTATATCTCGAGGCGTGTGAAGCCGCGGCCTTGTCTTGAGTTGTATCTCGGGGCGTGTGAAACGCGAGCCGTCTGATTTCTTTTATCTTAGGATGCATGAAGCGCGGCCCTGGGCAGGTTGCATCTCGGGACATGTGAAACATGAGCCTGAGTGATTTTTCTTGTATATCAAGACGCGTGAAGCACAGCCCTGGGCGGGTTGCATCTCGGGACATGTGAAACATGAGCCCGAGCGATTTTTCTTCTATCTCAGGATGCGTGAAGCGCGGGCCTGGGAAGGTTGTATCTCGGGACGTGTGAAACATGAGCCCGAGCTATTTTTCTTGTATCTCAGCATGCGTGAACCGCGTCCCTGGCGGGTTGTATGAGCGGTTTTTATTATATCTCAGGACGCGTGAATCACAGCACTAGGCAGGTTGTATCTCAGGACATGTGAAATACGAGCTTGAGCGGTTTTTCTTGTATCTCAAGACGCGTGAAGCGCCGCCCTGGGCGGGTTGCATCTTGGGACGTGTCGACCCGAGCCCAATAAATTTTTCTTGTATCTCAGGACGTATGAAGCGCGGCCCTGGGCACGTTGTATCTAGGGACGTGTGAAACATGAGCCTGAGTGGTTTTTCTTGTATCTCAAGACGCGTGAAGCACGGCCTTGGGTGCGTTGTATCTCGGGACGTGTGAAACACGAGCTCGAGTAGTTTTCTTAATATGCTCGGGATCGTGTGCGCGACCACAGTGAGTTGTATCTCGGGACATGTGAAACACGTGCCTGATTTTTTATGTATCTCAAGTCGAGTGAAGCGCGGCCCTGGGTGGGTTGTATCTTGGGACGTGTGAAACACGAGCTCGAGCGGCTTTTCTTTTATCTCAGGATGCGCGAACCGAAGCCCTAGGCAGGTTGTATCTCTGGACGTGTGAAACACGAGCCCAAGCGGTTTTTATAGTATCTCAGGATGCCTGAAGCGCGGCCCTGAGCGGGTTGCATCTTGGGACGTGTGAAACACGAGCCCGAGCAATTTTTCTTGTATCTCAGGATGCATGAACCACGGCCCTAGGCAGGTTGTATCTTAGGACGTGTGAAACACGAGTCGGAGCGGTTTTTATTGTATCTCAGGATGCCTGAAGCGTGACCCTGAGCGGGTTGTATCTCGGGACGTGTGAAACACGACCGCGAGTAATTTTATTATATCGAGGGGCGCGTGAAGGGCAACCTTGGGTGGGTTGTATCTCGGGACGTGAGAAAAACGAGCTCGAGTGGTTTTTCTTGTATCTCAGGATGCGTGAAGCGCGGCCTGAGCGGAGTTGCTTCTCGGGGCGTGTGAAACGCAGCCAGCGATTTTCTTGTATCTCAAGACACGGGAAGCGCGGCCCTGGGCAGGTTGCATCTCGGGATGTGTAAAACACAAACCCGAGCGATTTTTCTTGTATCCCAGGATGCGTGAAGCGTGGCCCTGGGCGGGTTGTATCTCGGAACGTGTGAAACACGAGCCCGAGCAATTTTTCTTGTGTCTCTAGATCGTGAAGCGCACCACAGGTAAGTTGCATCTCGGGGCGTGTGAAACGCAAGTGCGGCGATTTTCTTGTATCTCGAGCGGCGTGAAGCCATACAGGTGGTCACATCTCGGGACGTGTGAAACACAAGCCTGAGTGGTTTTTCTTGTATCTCAAGATGCGTGAAGCACGACCCTGGGCGGGTTACATCTCGGGACGTGTGAAACACAAGCCTGAGCAGTTTTTCTTGTATCTCAAGACGCGTGAAGCGCGACCCAGGGCTGGTTGCATCTCGGGACATGTGAAACACGAGCCTGAGCAATTTTTTTTGTATCTCAGGACGCGTGAAGCGCAGCCCTGGATGGGTTGTATCTCGGGACATGTGAAACACGAGCCCGAGCAATTTTTCTTGTATCTCAGTAAGCGTGAAGCGCGACCCTGGGTGGGTTGCATCTCGGGACGTGTGAAACTCGAGCCCGAGTGGTTTTTATTGTATCTGAGGACGCGTGAAGCGCAGCTTTGGGCGGGTTGTATCTCGGGACATGTGAAACACGAGCCCGAGCTATTTTTATTGTATCTCAAGACGCGTGAAGCGCGGCCCTGGGCGGAATGCATCTCCGGACATGTGAAACATGAGGCCGAGCAGTTTTTCTTGTATATCAGGACACGTGAAGCGCAGCCTTAGGCGAGTTGTATCTCGGGACGTGTGAAGCACGAGGCTGGGTAGTTTTTCTTATATCTCAGGACGCGTGAAGCACAGTCCTGGGCAGGTTCCATTTCGGCACATGTGAAACACGAGTCGGAGCAGTTTTTCTTGTATCTCAAGACACGTAAAGTGCGGCCCTGGGCGGGTTACATCTTGGGACGTGTGAAACATGAGCCCGAGCAATTTCCTTGTATCTCAGGACGCGTGAAGTGCGGCCCTGGGCGGGTTGTATCTCGGGACGTGTGAAACACGAGGCCTAGTAATTTTTCTTGTATCACAGGACGCGTGAATCACGGCCCTGGGCGGGTTGTATCTCGGGACGTGTGAAATACGAGCCTGAGCGATTTTTCTCTTATCTCAGGACGTGTGAAGAGTGATCCTGGGCGGGTTGTATCTCGGGATGTGTGAAACACGAGCCCGAGCGATTTTTCTTGTACCTCTACACGTGTGAAGCGCGGCCCTGGGCGGGTTGTATCTCGGGACGTGTGAAACACGAGCCCAAGCGATTTTCTTGTATCTTAGGGCGCGTGAAGTGCGACCCTAGGCAGGTTGTATCTCGGGACGTGTCAAAAGACGAGCACGAGCAGTTTTTATTGTATCTCAAGATGTGTGAAGCGCGGCCCTGCGGGGCTTGTATCTCGAAACGTGTGAAACATGAACCCGAGCGGTTTTTATTGTATCTCAGGGCGGCGTGAATCACTACAGGCGGGTTGTATCTCGAGACGTGTGAAATCGAGCGGCGGTTTCTGGTATCTCGGGGCGCTGAAGCGGCCACAGGTGCATTGTATCTCGGGGCGTGTGAAACCACGAGCGCGTCCGGTTTATTGTAACTTCCGGGATCGTGAAAGCGACCGAAGCGGTGTATCTTGGGGCGTGTAAACACAAGCCGCGGTTTTCTTGCATCTCGGGATGCATAAAGCGCTGACCTTGGGCAAGTTGTATCTCGGGGCGTGTAAACACAAGCCCAGCGGTTTTTCTTGTATCTCGGGGCGCGTGAAGCGCGGCCACAGGCGGGTTATATCTCGGGGCGTGTGAAACCGAGCGAACTATTTTTCTTGTATCTCGGGGCCAGAGTGAAGTGTGGCTTTGGGCGAGGTTGCAACTTGGGGCGTGTGAAACCACGAACTGGCGGTTTTGTATCTCAAGGCAGCGTGAAGCGCGGCCTGTCGGGTTGCATCGAGGTTGTGTGAAACACAAGCGAGGATTTTCTTGTATCTCGGAGACACGTGAAGCGCTGGCGGTGTATCTCGGGACATCGAAACCGAGCAGAGCCCGGCGATTTTCTTCTATCTCGGGGCCGCGTGAACGCGGCTAAGGCGGGTTGTATCTCGGGTTGTGTGAAACACAAGCCCGTGCGATTTTTCTTGTATCTCAGGACGCGTGAAGCGCGGCCCTAGGCAGGTTGCATCTCGGGACGTGTGAAACATGAGCCTGAGCAATTTTTCTTGTATCTCGGGACGCATGAACCGCAGCCCTAGGTGGGTTGTATCTCGAGACGTGTGAAATATGAGCCCGAGCCCGAGCAATTTTTCTTGTATCTTAGGACGCGTGAATCGTAGCCCTGGGCGGGTTGTATCTCGGGACGTGTGAAACACGTGCCTGAGCGGTTTTGATTGTATCTCAAGACGCGTGAATCATGGCCCTAGGCAGGTTGTATCTCAGGACATGTGAAACACGAGCCCCAGCGATTTTTATTGTATCTCAGGATGCTTGAAGAGCGGCCCTGAGCGGTTTATATCTCGGGACGTGTGAAAAACGAGCCCAAGCGGTTTTTATTATATCTCAGAACGCGTGAAGCGCGACCCTGGGTGGGTTGTATCTCGGAACGTATGAAACATGAGCCCAAGCAATTTTTCTTGTACCTCAGGATGTGCTAAGCGCGGCCTTGGGCAAGTTGCATCTCGGGACGTATGAAACACAGGCCTGAGCTATTTTTCTTGTATATTAGGACGCGTAAAGCATGGCCCTGGGCGGGTTACATCTCGGGACATGTGAAACACGAGCCTGAGCGATTTTTCTTGTATCTCAAGACGCGTGAAGCGTGGCCCTGGGCGGGTTGTATCTCTGGATGTGTGAAACACGAGCCCGAGTAGTTTTTCTTGTATCGCAGGATGCATGAACCGCGGCCCTGGGCGGGTTGTATCTCGGGACGTGTGAAATACGAGCCCGAGCAATTTTTCTTGTATCTCAGTATGCGTGAAGCACGATCCTGGGCGGGTTGTATCTCGGGACGTGCGAAACACGAGCCCGAGCAATTTTTCTTGTATCTCAACACGAGTGAAGCGCGGCCCTGGGTGGGTTGTATCTCGGGACGTGTGAAACACGAGCGGCGATTTTCTTGTATCTCGGGATCGTGAGCGTGGCCTGAGCAGTTTATATCTCGGGACACGTGAAGCTTGTACGGGCAACAATTTTTATTGTATCTTAGGACGCGTGAATCACGGCCCTGGCCGGGTTGTATCTCAGAACGTGTGAAATCCAAGCCTGAGCAATTTTTAATGTATCTCAGGATGCCTGAAGCGCGGCCATGGGTTGGTTGTATCTCGGGACGTGGGAGACACGAGCCCGAGTAATTTTTATTGTATCTCAGGACACATGAAGCACGACCACTGGCGAAATTTTGTATCTCGGGGCGTGTGAAACCACGAGCTGAGTAGTTTTCTTATATCGAGGGCATGAAGCCTTTGCCAAGGCGGGTTGTATCTCGGGGTGTGAAACACAAGCTGGCGATTTTTCTTATATCTCGGGGCGGCGTGAAGCGGCCACTGGCGGGTTATATCTCGGGGCGTGAAACATGAGCGGCGGTTTTCTTGTATCTCAAAACGCGTGAAGCGTGGCCTTGGGCAGGAAGCATCTCGGGATGTTTGAAACACGAGCCTGAGCGATTTTTCTTGTATCTCAAGACGCGTGAAGCGCGACCCTGGGTGGGTTACATCTCGGGATGTGTGAAACACGAGCCTGAGCAATTTTTCTTGTATCTCAGGACGCGTGAAGTGGGGCCCTGGGCGGGTTGTATCTCGGGATATGTGCAACACGAGCCCGTGTGGTTTTTCTTGTATCTCAGGACACATAAAGCGCGACCTGGCGAAACGTATCTCGGGCGTGTGAAACGTGGCCGAGCAATTTTTCTTGTATCTCAGGACGCGTGAAGCTCGGCCTTGGGCGGGTTGTATCTGGGGACGTGTGAAACATGAGCCTGAGCAATTTTTCTTATAACTCAAGGCAGCGTAGTAGCGCGTACTGGTGCGAGTTGTATCTCGGGACATGTGAAAAACGAGCCCGGGCAATTTTTCTTGTATCTCAGGACGCGTGAAGCGTGACCCCGGGCTGGTTGTATCTCGGGACGTGTGAAACACGAGCCCGAGCGATTTTTCTTATATCTCAAGGCACGTGAAGTGCGGCCCTTGGCGGGTTATATCTCGGGACGTGTGAAACACGAGCCCAAGCAGTTTTTTTTATATCTCAGGACGCGTGAACCGTGGCCATGGACGGGTTGTATCTCCGGACGTGTGAAACACGAGCCCGAGCAGCTTTTCTTGTGTCTCAGGACGCGTGAAGTTCAACGCTAGGTGGGTTGTATTTCGGGACGTGTGAAACACAAGTCCGAACTATTTTTCTTGTATCTCAGGATGCGTGAAGTGCGGCCCAGGGCAGGTCGTATCTCGGGGCGGGTGAAACACAAGCCCGAGCAGTTTTTATTGTATCTTAGGACGCATGAAGCACGACCCTGGGCAGGTTGTAGCTCGGGGCGTGTGAGAACTAGCCCGAGTGGTTTTAATTGTCTCTCAAGACGCGTGAAGCGCGACCCTGGGCGGGTTGTATCTCGGGACGTGTCAAACACGAGCCCGAGCGATTTTTATTATCTCCCAGGACGCGTGAAGCGCGACCCTGGGCGGGTTGTATCTCGGGACGTGTGAAACACGAGCCCGAACTATTTTTCTTGTATCTCAGGATGCGTGAAGCACGGCCCTGGGCGGGTTGTATCTTGGGATGTGTCAAAACACGAGCACGAGCGGTTTTTATTGTATCTTAGGAGGCGTGAAGCGCGGCTATGGACGGCTTGTATCTTGGGACGTGTGAAACCACGAGCGGCGATTTTATTTTCGGAGATCGTGAATCGCGGCCTGGCGGTTGCATCTCGGGGCGTGTGAAACCACGAGCTGGCGATTTTCTTGTATCTCGAGGCGCGTGAAAGCGGTCTGGGCGGAATTACATCTCGGGACGTGTGAAACACAAGCCCGAGCGATTTTTCTTGTATCTCAGGACCCGTGAAGCGCGGGCCTGGCAGGTTGTATCTCGGGACATGTGAAACGCGAGCTGAACTGGCGAAACGTTTTCTTGTATCTCGGGGCGCGAAGCGCGGCTGGCGGGTTGTATCTCGAGATGTATGAAACATGAGCCCGAGCGGTTTTTATTGTATCTCAAGATGCGTGAAGCGCGGTCCTGGGCGGGATGCATCTCGGGACATGTGAAACACGAGCTTGGATTTTTCTTATATCTCCGGACCACGTGAAGCGGCCTTAAGCGGGTTGTATCTCGGGGCGTGTGAAACCGCGAGCCCGGCATTTTTCTTGTATCTCGGGATCGTGAAGCGCGGCCTGGGCGAGTTCCATCTCGGGGCGTGAAACCTGGTGCGAGCAATTTTTCTTGTATCTCAAGATGCGTGAAGCGCGGCCCTGGGCGGGTTTCATCTCGGGACGTGTGAAACACGACCCTGAGCAATTTTTCTTATATCTCGGGATCGTGAAGCGTGACTGGCGGGTTGTATCTCGGGGCGTGTGAAACGAGCGAATGATTTTTTCTTGTATCTACTAAGGCGTGAAGCGCGGCCTTGGCGGGTTGGATCTCGGGGCGTGTGAAATCTGAGCTGGCGATTTTCTCTTATCTCGGGATCGTGAAGCATGACCACAGGCGAGTTGTATCTCGGGGCGTGTGAAACACGAGCTGAGCGATTTTCTTGTATCTCGGGATCGTGAACGCGGCCTGCGAGTTGTATCTCGGGACGTGTGAAACACGCGCCCGATCAGTTTTTCTTGTATCTAAGGATGCGTGAAGCGTGACCACAGGCAGGTTGTATCTCGGGACGTGTGAAACGAGCGGCGGTTTTCTTGTATCTCGGGGCGCGTGAAGCGGCGGCCTGCGGGTTGTATCTCGGGGCGTGTGAAACCGAGCGGCGGTTTTATTGTATCTCGGGGCGGCGTGAAGCGCGACCGAGGCGAGTTGTATCTTGGGGCGTGTGAAACCACGAGCGGCGGTTTCTTGTATCTCGGGATGCGTGAAGCGCGGCCTGGGCGAGTTGTATCTCGGGGCGTGTGAAACACAAGCGGCGGTTTTCTTGTATCTCGGGGCGTGAAAGCGGCCACAGGCGGGTTGTATCTCGGGGCGTGTGAAACGAGCTCGACATTTTCTTGTATCTCGGGGCCGTGAAGCGTGGCCTTGGCGAGTTATCTCGGGGCGTGTGAAACACGAGCCAGCGGTTTCTTGTATCTCGGGGCGTGAAGCGGCCTGGCGGGTTGCATCTCGGGGCGTGTGAAACACAAGCGGCGATTTTCTTGTATCTCGGGACCGTGAAGCGGCGGCACAGGCGGGTTATATCTCGGGGCGTGTGAAACACGAGCGGCGGTTTTCTTGTATCTCGGGATCGTGAAGCGGCCACGGGCGGGTTGTATCTCGGGGCGTGTGAAACACAAGCAGCGATTTTTCTTGTATCTCGGGGCGTGAAGCGGCCTGGCGGGTTGTATCTCGGGGCGTGTGAAACACGTGCGGCAGCGATTTTTCTTGTATCTCGGGGCGCGTGAAGCGGCCTGGCGGGTTGTATCTCGGGGCGTGTGAAACACGAGCCCGGCGGTTTTCTTGTATCTCGGGATCGTGAATCGGCCTAGGATGGGTTGTATCTCGGGGCATGTGAAACCACGAGCCGGTTTTTATTGTATCTTAGGACGCCTGAAGAGCGGCCTTGAGCGGGTTATATCTCGGGACGTGTGAAAAATGAGCCCAAGCGGTTTTTAATGTATCTCAGAATGCGTGAAGCGCGGCCCCGGGGTTGTATCTCGAATGAAACACGAACGGCGATTTTCTTGTATATCGGGCGGCGTAAAGCGGCCTGGCGGGTTACATCTCGGGACATGTGAAACCACGAGCGGCGATTTTCTTGTATCTCGGGGCGAGTGAAGCGCGGCGGGCGGGTTGTATCTCGGCGTGTGAAACATGAGCCGAGCAATTTTCTTGTATCGCGGGGCGCATGAAGCGCGTACTGGGCGGAGTTGTATCTCGGGGCGTGTGAAATACGAGCGAGCAATTTTCTTGTATCTCGGTCGCGTGAAACCACGATCTGGGCGGGTTATATCTCGGGGCGTGTGAAACCACGAGCAGTGATTTCTTGTATCTCAACACGAGTGAAGCGCGGCCCTGGGTGGGTTGTATCTCGGGACGTGTGAAACACGAGCCCGAGCAGTTTTTCTTGTATCTCAGTATGCGTGAAGGGCGGCCCTGGACGGCTTGTATCTCGGGACACGTGAAGCGAGCGAGCGAGTTTTATTGTATCTTAGGGGCGTGAATCACGGCCTGGCGGGTTGTATCTCGAGCGTGTGAAATCACGAGCGGCAATTTTATTGTATCTCAGGACGCCTGAAGCGCGGCCCTGGGTGGGTTGTATCTCGGGACGTGGGAGACACGAGCCCGAGCAATTTTTATTGCATCTTAGGACACGTGAAGCACGACCCTGGGCGGGCTGTATCTCGGGACGTGTGAAACACGAGCCCGAGTAGTTTTTCTTATATCTCAAGAGGCATGAAGCGCGGCTCTGGGCGGTTTGTATCTCGGGAAGTGTGAAACACAAGCCCGAGCAATTTTTCTTGTATCTCAGGACGCGTGAAGCACGGCCCGAGGCGGGTTGTATCTCGGGATGTGTGAAACATGAGCCCGAGCAGTTTTTCTTGTATCTCAGAAAGCGTTAAGCGTGGCCTTGGGCAGGAAGCATCTCAGGATGTTTGAAACATGAGCCTGAGCGATTTTTCTTGTATCTCAAGACGTGTGAAGCGCAGCCCTGGGTGGGTTACATCTCGGGACGTGTGAAACACGAGCGCGAGCAATTTTTCTTGTATCTCAGGATGCGTGAAGCGCGTCCCTGGGCGGGTTGTATCTCTGGACGTGTGAAACACGAGCCCGAGCAATTTTTCTTGTATCGCAGGACGCATGAACCGCGGCCCTGGGCGGGTTGTATCTCAAGACGTGTGAAATATGAGCCTGAGCAATTTTTCTTGTATCTCAACACGAGTGAAGCGCGGCCCTGGGTGGGTTGTATCTCGGGACGTGTGAAACACGAGCTCGAACAGTTTTTCTTGTATCTCAGGATGCGTGAAGGGCGGGCCTGGACGGCTTGTATCTCGGGACACGTGAAGCGAGCACAGGCGATTTTATTGTATCTTAGGACGCGTGAATCACGGCCCTGGTCGGGTTGTATCTCTGAACGTGTGAAATCCAAGCCCGAGCAATTTTTATTGTATCTCAGGACGCCTGAAGCGCGGCCCTGGGTGGGTTGTATCTCGGGACGTGGGAGACACGAGCCCGAGCAATTTTAATGCATCTCGGGACCGTGAAAGCCTGACCCTAAGCGGCGTATCTCGGGACGTGTGAAACACGAGCCCGAGTAGTTTTTCTTATATCTCAGGAGGCATGAAGCGCGGCCCTGGGCGGTTTGTATCTCGGGAAGTGTGAAACACAAGCCTGAGCAATTTTACTTGTATCTCTGGACGCGTGAAGCGCGGCCCTGGGCGGGTTGTATCTCGGGACGTGTGAAACACGAGCCCGATTAGTTTTCCTTGTATCTCAGGACGTGTCAAAACACGAGCTCGAGCGGTTTTTATTGTATCTCAGGATGCGTGAGGCGCGGCCCCGGACGACTTGTATCTCGGGACACGTGAAATGCCAAGCCTGAGCAGTTTTTATTGTATCTTAGGACGTGTAAATCACGGCCCTGGGTGGGTTGTATCTCGAAACATGTGAAATTGAGCTGATAATTTTATTGTATCTCGGGGCGCTGAAGCCGACCTGGCGGGTTCTATCTTGGGACGTGTGAAATCTGAGTTGGCGATTTTATTGTACCTCAAGACACGTGAAGCGTGACCCTAGGCGGGCTGTATCTCGGGATGTGTGAAACACGAGCTTGAGCAGTTTTTCTTGTATCTCAGGAGGCGTGAAGCGCGGCCCTGGGCAGGTTGTATCTCGGGACATGTGAAACACAAGCCCGAGTAGTTTTTCTTGTATCTCAGGACGCGTGAAGCGCGGCCTAAACTGGTGTATCACGGGCGTGTGAAACCACGAGCCGGCGATTTTCTTGTATCTCAGGACGCGTGAAGTGTGGCCCTAGGCTGGTAGCATCTCGAGATATGTGAAACATGAGCCTGAGCAGTTTTTCTTGTAGCTCAAGACGCGTGAAGCGTGGCCCTGGGCGGGTTGCATCTCAGGACGTGTAAAACACGAGCCTGAGTGATTTTTCTTGTATCTCAGGACGTGTGAAACACGAGCCGAGCAATTTTTCTTGTTTCTCAGGATGCGTGGAGCGCGGCCCAGGGCGGGTTACATCTCAAGTCGTGTGAAACACGAGCCCGAGTGATTTTTCTTGTATCTCAGGACGCATGAAGCGCGGCCCTGGACGAGTTGTATCTCGGGACGTGTGAAACACGAGCCCGAGCGATTTTTCTTGTATCACAGGATGCGTAAAGCGCGGCCCTGGGTGGGTTGTATGTCGGGGCGTGTGAAACACGAGCCCGAGCTATTTTTCTTTTATTTCAACACGCGTGAAGCGCGTACAGGGAGTCATATCTTGGGGCGTGTGAAACCACGAGCCCAAGAAGTTTTCTTGTATCTCAAGATCGTGAACGCGGCCTGGGCGAGTTACATCTCGGATCGTGTGAAACACGAGGCCAAGAAGTTTTTCTTGTGTCTCAGGATGCGTGAACCATCACCCTGGGCAGGTTATATCTCGAAACGTGTGAAACACGAGCCCTACCAGTTTTTTTTGTGTCTCAGGACGCCTGAAGCGCGGCCCTGGACGGGTTGTATCTCAGGACGTGTGAAACACGAGCCTGAGCGGTTTTTATTATATCTCAGCACACGTGAAGCGCGACCCTAGGCGGGCTGTATCTCAGGACGTGTGAAACGCGAGCCCAAGCAGTTTTTCTTGTATCTCAAGAGGCGTGAAGCGCGGCCCTGGGCGGGTTGTATCTCGGGACGTGTGAAACACAAGCCTGAGCGGTTTTTCTTGTATCTCAGGACGTATGAACCGCGGCCCTGGGTGGGTTGTATCTCGGGACATGTAAAACACGAGCCCAAGCAGTTTTTCTTATATCTCAGGACGCGTGAAGTGTGGCCCTGGGCAGGTTGCATCTCAGGACGTGTGAAACACGAGCTTGAGCATTTTTTCTTATATCTCAAGACGCGTAGAGCGCGGCCTTGTGCGGGTTGTATCTCGGGACGTGCGAAACACGAGCCTATGCAGTTTTTCTCGTATCTCAGGATGTGTGAAGCGCGGCCCTGGGCAGGTTGCATCTTGGGACGTGTGAAACATGAGCCTGAGTGATTTTTCTTGTATATCAAGACGCGTGAAGCGCAGCCCTGGGCGGGTTGCATCTCGAGACATGTGAAACACGAGCCCGAGCGATTTTTCTTCTATCTCAGGATGCATGAAGCGCGGGCCTGGGCAGGTTGTATCTCGGGACGTATGAAACACGAGCCCGAGCTATTTTTCTTGTATCTTAGGACACGTGAACCGCGCCCCTGGGCGGGTTGTATGAGCGATTTTCTTGTATCTCCGGGGCGCGTGAATCACAACACTAGGCAGGGTGTATCTCAGGACATGTGAAACACGAGCGGCGATTTTATTATCTAAAAATAGCGCGTACTGGCGGGTTGTATCTTGGGGCGTGTGAAACCACGAGCGGCGTTTTCTTGTATCTCGGGGCACGTGAAAGCGCGACCTTAGGCGGGTTGTATCTCGGGGCGTATGAAACCACGAGCGGCGTTTTCTTGCATCTCGGGATGCGTGGCGCTGACCTGGGCGGGATGCATCTCGGGCGTGTGAAACCACGAGCGAGCAATTTTCTTTTATCTCGGGGAGCGTGAAAGCGGCCTGGGCGGGTTGTATCTCGGGGCGTTTGAAACCACGAGCGACGATTTTCTTGTATCTCGAGGGCGTGAAGTGCGGCCACAGGCGGGTTGTATCTCGAGGCGTGTGAAACACGAGCTCGAGCAATTTTCTTGTATCTCATGACCGTGACCGCGGCATGGGCCTGGGGTTGTATCTCGGGGCGTGTGAAACGCGAGCTGAGCAATTTTCTTATATCTCAAGATCGTGATATGCGGCCTTGACGGGTTGCATCTCGGGACGTGTGAATCACAAGCCTGAGCGATTTTTCTTGTATCTCAAGATGCATGAAGCGCGATCTGGCGGGTTACATCTCGGGGCGTGTGAAACGAGCGAAGCTATTTTTCTTGTATTTCTGGATTCATGAAGCGCGGCCCTAGGAGGGTTGTATCTCGGGACGTACGAGCCCGACCCGTTTTTCTTGTATCGCAGGAGGTGTGAACTGTGGCCCTGGACGAGTTATGTCTCGGGATGTGTGAAATATCTTGCGCAATTTTCTTGTATCTCAACATCGTGAAACGCGGCCACAGGCGGGTTGTATCCGGGGCGTGTGAAACATGAGCAGCGATTTTTCTTATATCTCGGGATGTGAACCGCGGCCTGGGGGTTGTATCTCGGGGCGTGTGAAACCACGAGCGGCGGTTTTTCATGTATCTCAGGACGCATGAAGCGTGACCTTGGGCGGGTTGTATCTCGGAACGTGTGAAACACGAGCCCGAGTAGTTTTTATTGTATCTCAGGACGTGTGAAGCGCGACCCTGGTCGGGTTGAATATCGAGACGTGTGAAACACGAGCCCGCGTATTTTTATTGTATCTCAGGACGCGTGAAGCGTGACCCTGGCGGGGTTGTATCACGGGACGTGTGAAACACCGGCGGCGGTTTTCATGTTTCTCGGGGCGCGTGGCGCGCCTGGCGGGTTGCATCTCGGGGCGTGTGAAACCACGAGCGGCAATTTCTTGTATCTCAGGATGCGTGAAGTGTGGCCCTAGGCGGGTTGTATCTCGGGACGTGTGAAACACGAGCTGGCGATTTTCTTGTATCTCGGGGATCGTGAAAGCGCCCACTGGCGGGTTGCATCTCGTGAGGTGTGAAACCACGAGCGAAAGATTTTTCTTCTATCTCGGGGCCGCGTGAAGCGCGACCAGAGCGGGTTCCATCTCGGGGCGTGTGAAACCACGAGCCCGAACAATTTTCTTGTATCTCGGGACGTGAACCGCGCCTGGGCGGGTTGTATCTCGGGGCGTGTGAAACACGAGCAGCGATTTTTCTTGTATCTCGAGGAGGCGTGAAGCGGCCTGGTGGGTTGTATCTCGGGGCGTGTGAAACACGAGCGAGCAGTTTTCTTGTATCTCGGGGCGGCGTGGCGGCCTGGGAGTTGTATCTCGGGCGTGTGAAACACTAGCGAGTGATTTTTCTTGTATCTCGGGGCGTGAAGCGTGGCCTGGGCGGGTTGCATCTCGGGGCGTGTGAAACCACGAGCAGGATTTCTTGTATCTCAAGACCGTGAAGCGTAGCACAGGCGGGTTACATCTCGGGGCGTGTGAAACAAGCCGAGCGATTTTTCTTCTATCTCGGGATCGTGAAGCGTGGTCTGGGCGGGTTGCATCTCGGGGCGTGTGAAACACGAGCAGGTTTTTCTTGTATCTCGGGGCGTGAAGCGACCCAAGCGGGTTGTATCTCGGTTGTATCTCGAGGCGTGTGAAACCACGAGCAGCGATTTTCTTGTATCTCGGGGCCGTGAACCCGGCCTGGCGGTTGTATCTCGGGGCGTGTGAAACCACGAGCCGCGATTTTCTTGTATCTCGGGGCGTGAAGCGCGACCCTAGATGGGTTGTATCTCGGGACGTGTGAAACACGAGCCTGAGCGATTTTTCATATATCTCGGGACGCGTGAAGCGCGACCTGGGGGTTGTATCTGGGCGTGTGAAACCGAGCGGGTATTTTCTTGTATCTCGGGGCGCGTGAAGCGCGACCTGGCGGAGTTGAATCTCGGGGCGTGTGAAACCACGAGCGGCGATTTTCTTGTATCTCGGGGCGCGTGAAGCGCGACCTGGCGGGTTGTATCTCGGGGCGTGTGAAACACGAGCTGGCGGTTTTCTTGTATCTCGATCGTGAAGCGCGACCCTGGGCGGGTTATATCTCGGGACGTGTGAAACACGACGAGCGAAGTTTTCTTGTATCTTAGGACGCGTGAAGTGACCTGGCGGTTGTATCTCGGGGCGTGTGAAACACGAGCGCGTTTTCTTGTATCTCAGGATGCGTGAAGTGCGGCCTTGGGCGGGTTGTATCTCGGGACGTGTGAAACACGAGCCCGAGCGATTTTTCTTGTATCTTTATCTAGGCGTGAAGCGCGACCCAGGTGGGTTGTATCTCGGGCATGTGAAACCACGAGCAGTGGTTTTCTTGTATCCGGGGCGTGAAGCGCGACCCTGGCGGGTTGTATCTCGGGGCGTGTGAAACCACGAGCGGCGGTTTTCATGTATCTCGGGGCGTGAAGCGACTGGGCGGGTTGTATCTCGGGGCGTGTGAAACACGAGCGGCTATTTTCTTGTATCTCGGGGCGCGTGAAGCGCGGCCTGGCGGGTTGTATCTCGCGCGTGTGAAACACGAGCCCGTGGTTTTTCTTGTATCTCGGGGCGTGAAGCGACCTGGGCGGGTTGTATCTCGGGCGTGTGAAGCCTGAGCGGCGATTTTTATTTTATCTCGGGATGCGTGAAGCGCGGCCAGGGCGGGTTGTATCTGGGGCGTGTGAAACGAGCGGCGATTTTCTTGTATCTCGGGAACCGTTAAGCGGCGGCCTGGCATGTTGTATCTCGGGGCGTGTGAAACACGAGCGGCGATTTTCTTATATCTCGGGGATCGTGAAGCGCGGCCTGGGCGGTTGTATCTCGGAACGTGTGAAACACGAGCGGCGATTTTATTGTATCTCGGAGGCGTGGCGTGGCCTAAGCGGGTTGTATCTCGGGGCGTGTGAAACCACGAGCTGGCTATTTTCTTGTATCTCGGGATCGTGAAGCGCGACCTGGCGGGTTATATCTCGGGGCGTGTGAAACCGAGCGGCGGTTTTCTTGTATCTCGGGATGCCTGAAGCGCGGCCCTGGGTGGGTTGTATCTCGGGACGTGTGAAACACGAGCCCGTGCGGTTTTTATTATATCTCAGGACGCGTGAAGCGTGACCCTAGGCGGGTTGTATCTCGGGACATGTGAAACCCGAGCGGCGGTTTTCTTGTATCTCGGGGCGCCTGAAGCGTGGCCAGGCGGGTTGTATCTCGGGACGTGTGAAACACAAGCTCGAGTAGTTTTTCTTGTATCTTAAGACGCGTGAAGCGCGGCCCTGGGCGGGTTGTATCTCTGGACGTGTGAAACACGACCTGGCGATTTTCTTGTATCTCGAGGACGTGAAGCGCAGTCTGGGTGGGTTACATCTCGGGACATGTGAAACCACGAGCGCGATTTTCTTGTGTCTCGGGAAGGGTGAAGCGGCCTTGTTGCGTATCTCGGGCGTGTGAAACACAAGCGGCGATTTTCTTGTATCGCAAAGGAGCGTGAAAAGCGACCTGGCGGGTTGTATCTCGGGCGTGTAAACACGAGCGGCGATTTTTCTTGTATCTCGGGCCGGCGTGAAGCGCGGCCCTGGGTGGGATGTATCTCGGGGCGTGTGAAACACGAGCGGCAATTTTCTTGTTTCTCGGGGCGTGAAGTGCGACCTTTGGGCGAGTTGTATCTCGGAGCGTGTGAAACACGAGCGGCGATTTTCTTGTATCTCAGGACGCGTGAAGCTTGACCCTGGACTGGTTGAATATCAGGACGTGTGAAACACGAGCGGCGATTTTATTGTATCTTAGAGACCGTGAAAGCGCGACCCTAAGCGGGTGTATCTCGGGACATGTGAAGTACCTGGAGCGGCGATTTTTCTTGTATCTCGGGATCGTGAAGCGCGGCCTAAGCGGGTTGCATCTCGGGGCGTGTGAAACACGGTCGAGCAATTTTCTTGTTTCTCGGCGTGAAGCGTGTACTGGCGGGTTGTATCTCGGGGCGTGTAAAACCACGAGCTCGGCGATTTTCTTGTATCTCAAAGACATGAAGCGCGGCCTGGCGGGTTGTATCTCGGGCGTGTGAAACCGAGCTGGCGGTTTTCTTATATCTCGGGCGTGAATCGCGACCGCGGGTTGTATCTCGGGCGTGTGAAACACGAGCGGCGATTTTATTGTGTCTCAAGGATCGTGGCGCAACCACTGGCGGGTTGAATCTCGGCGCGTGTGAAACCACGAGCGGCGGTTTTATTGTATCTCGGCGCGTGAAGTGCGACCACAGGTGGGTTGTATCCGGGATGTGTGAAACCACGAGCGGCGATTTTCTTGTATCTCGGGGCGTGATGCGGCCTGGGCGGGTGGCATCTCGAGACGTGTGAAACCGACCTCGGCGATTTTTCTTGTATCTAAGGGGCGTGAAGCGCGGCCTGGGAAGGTGTATCTCGGGACATGTGAAACCACGAGCCCGGTAGTTTTCTTGTATCTCGGGACCCGTGAAGTGCGGCGGGTCGTATCTCGGGGCGTGTGAAACACGATCAAAGGTTTTCTTGTATCTTAGGATGCGTGAAGCGACCACAGGTGGGTTGTATCTCGGGACGTGTGAAACACGAGCAGTTTTTCTTGTATCTCAGGACGCGTGAAGCGCGGCCCTGGGCGGGTTGTATCTCGGGACATGTGAAACCACGAGCCTGAGTGGTTTTTCTTGTATCTCGGGATGCGTGAAGCGCGACCTGGCGAGTTGTATCTCGGAATAGCGTAAAACACGAGCCGGTTTTTCTTGTATCTCGGGCGTGTGAAGGCGCCTTGGTGGGCTGTATCTGGGGCGTGTGAAACACGAGGCGTGATTTCTTGTATCTCAGGATGCGTGAAGCGCGGCCCTGGGCGGGTTGTATCTCGGGACATGTGAAACACGAGCGAGCCATTTTCTTGTATCTCGGGATAGCGTGGACCCGGTCGGGGCGAGTTGCATCTCGGGGCGTGTGAAACCACGAGCTGGCGATTTTCTTGTATCTCAAAGGCGGCGTGAAGCGGGCCTTGGGTAGCTTATCTCGGGACGTGTGAAATACGAGCCCGAGCGATTTTTCTTTTATCCAGGATGTGTGAAGCGCGACCTTGGGCGGGATGTATCTCGGGACGTGTGAAACACGAGCCCAAGCGATTTTCCTTGTTTCTCCGAACACGTGAAGTGTGACCCTGGGTGGGTTGTATCTCAGAACATGTGAAACACGAGCCGGTGGTTTTCGTGAAGCGCGACCACTGGGCGGTTGTATCTCGGGGCGTGAAACCGAGCGGCCATTTTTTGTATCTTAGGGCGTGAAGGCGTCGGCCTGGGTGGGTTGTATCTTGGGGCGTGTGAAACCACGAGCGAAACGATTTTCTTGTATCTCGGGGCCGCGTGAGCGTGGCGTTTGGCGAGTTGTATCTCGGGACGTGTAAACACAAGCGGCGATTTTCTTATATCTCGGGGCCAGCGTGAAGCTGACCTTGGTGGGTTGTATCTCGGGGCGTGTGAAACCACGAGCGGTGTTTTTCTTGTATCTCGAGGCGCGTGAAGCGCCTGGGTGGTGTATCTCGGGCGATGAAACCACGAGGCGGCGATTTTATTGTATCTCGGGATGCGTAAGCGTGACCTGGCGGGTTGTATCTCGGGACGTGTGAAACACGAGCCCGAGCGATTTTATTGTATCTCGGGGCGTGAAGCATCGGCCTGGCGGGTTGCATCTCGGGGCGTGTGAAACCACGAGCGGCGATTTTCTTAGTATCTCGGGGCGTGAAGTGGCGACCACAGGCGGATTGTATCTTGGGCATGTGAAACACGAGCGGCGATTTTTCTTGTATATCTAGGGGGCGTGAAGTGCTACTGGGCGGGTTGCATCTGGGGACTGTGAAACACGAGCTGGCGATTTTTTTGTATCTCGGGATCGTGAAGTGCGGCCTTGGCGGGTTGTATCTTGGGGCGTGTGAAACACGAGCCGAAGTTTTCTTGTATCTCGGGGCGTGTGAAGCGCGACTGGGTGAGTTGTATCACGGGGCGTGTGAAACCACGAGCCGATTGGTTTTCTTGTATCTCGGGGCGTGAAGTGCGGCCTGGGCGGGTTACATCTCGGGACGTGTGAAAACACGAGCAGTGGTTTTCTTGTATCTCGGGGCCAGCGTGAAGCGCGGCCACTGGCGGGTTGAATCTCGGGGCGTGTGAAACACGAGCTGGCAGTTTTCTTGTATCTTAAGGCGGGTGAAGTGCGGCCTGGGCGGGTTGTATCTCGGGACGTGTGAAACACAAGCCCGGCGATTTTCTTGTATCTCGGGCGGCGTGAAGCGGCCTGGCGGGTTGAATCTCGGGACATGTGAAACAGCAGCCCGAGCGGTTTTTCTTGCATCTTAGGACGCGTGAAGCGCGACCACGGCGAGTTGCATCTGGGGCGTGTGAAACACGGGCGATTTTCTTGTATCTCGGGGCGTGAAGCGCGACCTGGCGGGTTGTATCTCGGGGCGTGTGAAACCACGGCCCGGCGGTTTTCTTGTATCTCAGGATGCGTGAAGCGTGACCCTGGCGGGTTGTATCTCGGGATGTGTGAAACCACGAGCCCGGCAATTTTATTGTATCTCAAGATCGTGAAAGCGACCTGGCGGATTGTATCTCGAAGCGTGTGAAACTACTTTGAGCAATTTTATTGTATCTCGGGACCGCGAAGCGGCGATCTTTGGCGGGTTGTATCTCGGGGCGTGTGAAACACGAGCAGTAGTTTTATTGTATCTCGGGACCGTGGCGCGACCAGGCGGGTTGTATCTCGGGACATGTGAAACACGAGCCCGAACAGTTTTGATTGTATTTTAGGATGCGTGAAGCGCGGCCCTAGGCGGCTTGTATCTCGGGACGTGTGAAACAAGAGCTTGAGCGGTTTTTATTGTATCTCAGGGCGTGGCGTGACCCTAAGCGGGTTGTATCTCGAGATGTGAAACCACGAGCCCGGCGGTTTTCTTGTATCTCGGGGCGCGTGAAGCGGCTATGCTGGGCGGTTTCATCTCGGGGCGTGTGAAACAACGGCCGGCAATTTTCTTCTATCTCGGGGCGCGTGCGGCGGCCTGGGCGGGTTGTATCTGGGGCGTGTGAAACCGAGCCCGGCGATTTTCTTGTATCTTAGGCGCGTGAAGCGTGACCTGGCGGGTTGTATCTCGGGACGTGTGAAACACAAGCCTGGGCAGTTTTTCTTGTATCTCAGGACGCGTGAAGCGCACCTTAGGTGGGTTGTATCTCGGGGCGTCTGAAACACGAGCGGCGGTTTTCTTGTATCTCGGGGCGCGTGAAGCGGCCCTTGGCGGGTGTATCTCGGGACGTGTGAATCAC
Source organism: Camellia lanceoleosa (assembly GCA_025200525.1). Taxonomy (NCBI): domain Eukaryota; kingdom Viridiplantae; phylum Streptophyta; class Magnoliopsida; order Ericales; family Theaceae; genus Camellia; species Camellia lanceoleosa. Next base: position 128,079,156 of record CM045771.1, on the reverse strand, counting down.
GAGCCCAAGCAATGTTTCTTGTATCTCAGGATACATGTAGCGCGGCCACTGGTGGGTTGTATCTCGAGATATGTGAAACACGAGCGGCGGTTTTATTGTATCTCAAGATGCATGAAAGCGACCTGGCGAGTTGTATCTCGGGATGTTTGAAACACGAGCCGATCAATTTTTTGTATCTCGGGGCGGGTGAAGTCGACCTGGCGGGTTGCATCTCGGGACATGTGAAGCGAGCCGGCGATTTTCTTATATCACGGGCCAGCGTAAGCGGCCCTGGGTGGGTTGCATCTCGGGACGTGTGAAACACGAGCCTGAGCGGTTTTTCTTGTATCTTAGGATGCGTGAAGCACGGCCCTGGGTGGGTTGTATCTCAGGACGTGTGAAACATGAGCCCGAGCGATTTTTCTTGTATCTGAGGACGTGTGAAGTGCGGCGCTGGGCAGGTTGTATCTCGGAACGTGTGAAACACGAACCCGAGCGGTTTTTCTTGTATCTCAGGACACGTGAAGCGTGGCGCTGGGCGAGTTGTATCTTGGGACGTGTGAAACACGAGCTCGAGCGGTTTTTCTTGTATCTCAGGATGCGTGAAGCGCGGCCCTAGGCGGGTTGTATCTCGGGACGTGTGAAACATGGGCCCGAGCGATTTTTATTATATCTCAGAATGCGTGAAGCGCGACCCTCGACGGGTTGTATCTCGGGATGTGAAACCCGAACCCTAGTGATCTTTCTTGTATCTCAGGACGCGTGAAGTGCGTACTGGCGGTTGTATCTCTGGGCGTATGAAACCACGAGCCCAGCGGTTTTATTGTATCTCGGGGGCGTGAAACATGAGCGAGTGGTTTTCTTGTATCTCGGGGCGTGGCGCGGCATGGAATGAGTTGTATCGGGGATGTGTGAAACCACGAGCGAGCACTTTATTGTATCTCGAAGCGAAGAAGCGGCTGTGCGGGTTGTATCTCGGGGCGTGTGAAACCACGAGCGAGCAATTTTCTTGTATCTCGGGGCCGTGAAGCGCGACCTAGGTGAGTTGTATCTCGGGGCGTGTGAAACACGAGCAGTATTTTATTGTATCTCGGGATCGTGAAGCGCGACCCTGGGCGGATTGTATCTCGGAACATGTGGAAGACGAGCCCGAGCAATTTTTATTGTATCTCAGGACGCGTGAAGCGCGATCCTGGGTGGGTTGTATCTCGGGACGTGTGAAACACGAGCCCGAGTAGTTTTTATTGTATCTTAGGATGTGTGAAGCGCGACCCTGGGCGGGTTTTATCTCGGGACGTGTGAAACACGAGCCCAAGAGATTTTTCTTGTATCTCGGGGCAGCGTGGCGTGGCCTGAGTGGATTGCATCTCGGGGCGTGTGAAACACGAGCGGCGGTTTTATTGTATCTCGGTAGCGTGAAGCGCCATCTTGGGATATATCTCGGGGCGTGTGAAACATGAGCGAGTGATTTTCTTGTATTTGGGCGGCTTGAGCGGCCCTAGGCGTGTTGTATCTCGGGATGTGTGAAACCACGAGCCTGGAATCGATCCCTCACTACACTGACCAAGCTCCATAGCTCGGTCCCTCACTGCCTAATATTTTAGCTCGGCCCTAATTCACATAAAACTCCCTCTCACATACCTCATTTTGTGATTAATTTTGCAACAATTTTAAGAATTGAAATTTGTCTAGAACTAACAATCAAAGGTCTAAATTTATTTATGATATAACCCACAATAATAACTTTAAATGTAGTCCATAGATTTAAACTATTTGGATCATTTTCTTATTCAAAATCTGGGTGATAGATTTTCTTTTTAATTTTGTATAAGAAAATAAAAGATAAAACTAAAACTTAAAAAAGCTGAAAAAGAAAAAACATAGGTGGTCATGCATACCTTGAGCCAAGGCGACACATTGCTCTTATGCCCGATTACTAAGATTATAGAATCAAATTCTTTTCTATTCCATTTGTGAAGTTGGCTCCATTTGGTTATCTCTCTCGCCTTCCAACACCTATATAGAACCTTGACAATGATTAGCTAAAGATGGTACCAAAAAAGTTGCATATGGGCACAAAAATGTGATCCCATTAAGGGTGTGTTTGGTTGGAGTTGGTTAATTAACCTTAATTTTTCCGGACTTGTGAGAATGCTCGATGTCAATCACAGGGTCTTTCGGTTGTATTTTTGAGCTTTCGATTGGGCGGTTTTTGGGCCGAGGCCTAACTTTGTCTGTATTGCCTAAGGTGAAGTTGGCTATCGATTGGAGGAACTTGTCTACTAGTCTTAGAGGTAGTAATTATATATATATTGTTTCAAATTTATTAACCAATTAAAATGTTTATTCGATTTTACATTTACACAGGGACCTGACTTTGGTTGGACCCCGAGACAACCTAATGCTACTGCAAGAATCAAAAGATCACTTCATGTGCGACTTCTCTGACTAAACTCTTGGTCACTCCAACACACGGGTTGCCAAACGTATCAATCGACACTCCAATGTTGCAACTCTTCAATCCAATACGGGCCTACAAAAAATTGTGCTCGTTAAGTGAAAGCGATAATCAAAATGATGCAAGAGATAAACAGAACTCTGGTGCACCTTCGTATGATGGAAAGAGCCCCATTCTTTGCTACACTGGCGTGGCTAAAACTTCCACAAGTACCACGAGGAGTTCCAAAGCTTGCAAACTTGATTGAAGAAATGATCCGATTAGGAAAAGGGCATTCAAGTGATAGCATAGGTCGGATTTCTTTCTGTCATTTGATCGACTCCACATGTCCACGGGCATGGGTGAGACTCTGAAACGTGAGAGCACAAACTTCCAATCTGTTTTGTAGCAAAAAGATAATTGTGTTGGATCGCCACCCATTTCCTCAAACAATACTAGGGTGTTCCCACTAGATTGTAACCATGAGCAGGCACATGGTACCTAAAGGATCAATAAGATCGAACCGAGATCACATTAGAACTACAATAAGTTCTATTAGACAAAAAGTCTGAAACTTCAGTTGTTGAGATGGTTTGCCACAATTCTTGAGGCATTTGTTTGAATTATGAGGCCTCTGTAATTGCGAGGAGTTGGTGCAACCCTGCTTGGAGCATTATTAGTTGGCCAATAACGCCCGATGCTTTGCCCGTTCACCCATGCCTCTCCCTTTCCCATCCCGTGAAGTCTAGTGCGATTGGATTATTGCGGATAGGCGCATCAAAATTTGTCTGAATAACAAAGCAAGAGAGTAAGCTTGGATAAAGACTAAAAGATACAATTGCACCAAACTTACAAAGTAGTTTCAAGTAAACAACCACTTTTGGCCATTATTATATTGCCCAAATAGAAACCAAAAATGACGCCATTTATGTACCAAAATCCAGGACCAACACAATTTTCAAGTTTAAATAAAAAGATCTTGACATGGTTAGATTTCTTGAACAACTTGCGATCGAATATATTGAGTCTTGTGTTACATTGTATGAAATCCATAAATACAACTACCAAGAGAAGTAGATAAATTTGAAATCCATATATATATATATATATGCACTTACAAAAAAAATTATATACATATGCACACACCTACACACAATGTATGATAGTTTCAAAATTAAAACATTAGACAATATAAGTACGAAAATCAGTTAAAGTACATACGTATAATATACATGAATGAATAAGATTATATTTTAAATGGTTCACTATAGGACTCACTTTTCAAATGTCATAACATTCATATATTTTTATATAGGATTTTGTGACAATTTTTGTGTAAGTATTGTTATCCAAATCCAAAAATTTGAAAATTATTTTCAAATAAGTTGTTTCAACTACCAAAATTTGATTTTAATGCATAGCCACAAAGAAAAAAAAAATGAGCCATAGCATAGAAAGCAAAAGTACTTAAAAAAACTAAATGAAACTTACAGTGCTTCTAACCAACCATATGAGGGGTTGCATTGTGTTTACAGAGGTCCAAACTAACCTCCATACCAGAATTCCCACAACCAACCACCAAAACACTCTGATTTCTGAAATCAGAACCAGAGGTATACAAACTTGTATGCACAACAGGCCCATCAAACCTCTCAATCCCTGGAATTTCCGGTATCGCAGGCTCGGCATTTTCGCCCGTGGCAACGATAATCCACCAGGAAATGTACTCACAATCTTGAGTTTGAACCCTCCAAAACCCAATAGTTGAATCAAACTCTGCTCTTTTCACCACTTGTTCGAAGCTTGGTTCGATGTTGAAGTGTAAACATATGACTCCATGTATGATATGAACTGGTGCTTTGTTGGGTACTTGGGAAATTTTCCGGGAAACCAAACAGTGGAAGTTCACAGAACTGTTTGGGAAGGTGGAGTTTGAGACGATCGTATGTTCTTTGTTTCCGTAAAGAAGCTATACAGTCACTTCTTTCAAGAATGAGAGCGTACACCATTGTTCTTGAGGCAAGCTGAGACTGCTACCCCAGAGGGTCCAGCACCTACAATGATAGGTCCGTGAACCCACAAGCAATTTTTTCGATTGCCCTCTTGATTTTTGCAAGAACCCATGTGGAATAGCCCAAGGAAAGAAAAAGAAAAAGAAAAGAAAAGGGAGCTCTGTTTCTTTAAAACCTCTGTTTTTTATATAGAGAGTTAGAAACAATGATTGATTAACAAGAATGAGTAAATAAACGTAGTGAAATGAAAAATTATTGAGAACCAATAGTGAGAAGAAGACACAATATTTTTGTGAACTCACCAATCAAGGCTTCAAACTCGTGTATAGAATAGCCCAAGGAAACAGATAAACATTGACAGAAATTAGAGAAGAAGACAATATTTTTGTGCATTCAGCAGAATGTTTATGCTCATATATATATAGCCTGTCAAAGCTAGGAGGAAAAGGAAACGAAACTATATACATATATATATATATGAATTTCCCAAAACAAAGGGCTAATCAATTCCAAAATCAAGATTAAACTGAAAAGGAAAGGGAATAGTTGACTTAAAATTATAAAGAAAAGATTAAAAAAAAGAAAGTGTTATTTTGAATTCACACAACAGTGTGCGAGTGTATATATATATAAATTTGAAGTATCTCCAACAATGCAATGGACAAAGACCAAACAGAAGATTTAATTACATTCGTGGGTTGAAACATTTGTATTTTTATTTTTATGGATTTGACTGAGAAATATTTATATTGGACTTGTTTACATATGATGCTGCCACTTTGCTGTGTTTTTTTTTTTTTTTAAAAAAAAATATATATATATATAGGCAAATGGAAGAAAATGGGGTTTTAACTATGAGAGTTGTGAGAGTTTCAAAACTCCAAACCATCTATGTTGATTTTTGGCTACTTTTTAAAAAAGAAAAAAACATTATTTGGCTACTAAAAATTGAAATTTAAAATTTAAATCATAGTTAACAAAGCACTTAATGAATATTCACCTATGATTTAGGAATTCAAATTTCAAAATTTGATACCTTATAAAATACACATGATTTAAGGAATTGGTTTCCATAATAAAAAAACAATACTATATATATATATATATATATCACCTAGCTAATTAATCCTTTTTTTCAACAATTATTTTTTTTAATTTTAAAATTATTTATATAAAAAAACACTAGTGGCTAACTCATCATCTATTTTTTAATAATTAATAAAATTCTAATTATCCCATAAATTATGACCCTGAAATGGAAAGTTTGCTTAACTATTTCAAATTTTAATTAATCTTTTTTCATGACAATTAATTTTTTTTAATTTTAAAATTATTTATATAAAAAAAAAACACTAGTAGCTAACTCATCATCTATTTTTAATAATTAAAATTTTTTTTATTGGTTAATTCTCATTTAATCATATAAATAAAATTCTAATTATCCATAAAGAACTCTTAAGTATCCCATAAATTATGACCTTGAAATGGAAAATTTGCTTGACTATTTCAAAATTTAAATTTGTGACACTATATGGAAGCAGTTCACTAGAATGTAATTGTTCCGTAATTTATCACTTTTAAAAAGAATATTTATTTTTTCATTTCAAAATTTAATATGATAAACCGTTCACTAGAATTTAATTATCTATCTATCTATATACAAAGCCAAAGAGTCTTTTAATTTTTTGTTTTTTGTTTTTTGTTTTGATTTGTAAATAAGTGCCCTCTGATTTAATTTCTGGCTTCACCACTGTTTGCAAGAACCCATGTGGAATAGAATAGCGCAGGAAAAGGAAACCTCTGTTTCTTTAAAAGCTCCCCTGTATTTCTTGAAAACCACTATTTTCTGTATATTTTATATTCCAATGAGAGTCTATAGAGACATGAAAAGTGACATTATAAGAGAAATGGAGAGAGAATATGGAAATCAAAGGATGTAACGTAAATATACAGTAACAGGAGGTGTGAATGTTCTGAAATGGATTTGGGTTTTGTTTCTCATGGCTCTTTCTTCTTTCTCAGCCTCTCTCTCTGCAGAGTTTGAGAATAGGCAATGCAATGGACAAAGTCCAAAGAGAATATTTAAATACATTCATGGGTTGAATTATTTTTATGTATTCGACTGAGAAATATTTATATTGGACTTGTTTACATACGATGCTGCCACTTCGAGATGTTTTTATTTTAATTTATTTATTTTTATTACATTTGAAATGAGGGAGATAGATGAAGGGAGTGTTTTCCATTGATGTCTTTATAGTATTTTTTAACACGTATCAAATCACCCATTTCTGAGTGGAAGGTTAATTTTGTTTATATTGAAATCAAATAAAATTTGGATTTTGGACTCAAAATTAAATTAATTGTGATGTAGAAACGAATTTACTCAGTTTGCATGTATGAATTTATTGTAATTCAGATAGAGTTTGACAATGTTGTAAAAATCATACTTGTATGATCCATTGTGTTTAGATATTCAAGTGAATCTCATAGTCCTTATTTTATTTTCTAAGTTCAGAAATCCTTTGTGCATTGAATTTGGATACAACATTTTGAACATTCCCAAACTAGTAATCATTCAACCATATGACGTGTGCAGTAGCTCAAGTGGTTACGATAAGTTAGTTAGGTGCTAGTAAAGTGATGTCTTAAGTTGTTAATGAAGTGACATCAATGGTAATCTAATTCTACTAGCTTATTAACATCATAGGAAAAAAATTAAAGCAGCGGAAATATGTTATTCATCTAATAATATATTTTCTTGGGGTTGAAGGTTTGATTCAGAGGATGAGCATGAGATTCATTGTCTGGAACTATAGTCCTAGGATCATGTATCCATAAGACCAAATAGGAATGACAAGCCCTTATCAAATGTTTGTTTGTGCATGCAAATGGGGATGGGATGATGAGGCTAATCTAAATCCTATTCGTATGCAAGGTACAACATTGAATATGTGGTATGATTAACAACAACGTCCCCAAACAACATCAAAATAATTATATTATTAGGAAAGAGTATTGTTATTCAAATTTAAAAATTAGACTTATTTTTCAAATTCAATGAATTGACAATCATTAAAATATGTTGGACAACTCTCTCTCTCATTTATTTTCTATAATTATCAATCAATCATTTTCTTTATACATCATTGGGTCTAAAAAATATATTTAGAAAGTGATATCATTTTCCATTAAGAAATGAAAGGAATAAAGATCAATGAGGTGGGGTGAACTATAGAAGTGGATGACAATGGTGACCGACGGTAGTAAATGTAAAGAGTAAAAAAATGAGAGGAAGAGGAAGAAAGAAGGAAAGGAAGAGAAACAAAGGAAGAAAGAGAAAGAGAAGTTGGATGGATAATGAGAACGAATAAGTCTAAGAACCAATGAGTGGTTGTGTGATTGAGATTAAATTTGTATAGTGTAAGAATTATATGTAGAATAAATCTGAATCATAAAATAATAATTTTGGATAACGTATGAAATTATAGTATTGCTGAATGAGAAATGGTAAAGGAAAGAATGAAAGATGGCGGACAAAGTGGTTATTGGCATAGTGATGGAAAAAAGATAAGGCGATTAAAAAAATTTTAGACAAAATTTTAAAGGTGTATATATATCGATCCATTGGCTAGGTAGGTTTTTTTTTTTGTTTTGGTAGGGCCTTTAGACAAGAAGATTTCTTTCTGAGACCTATAAAAATTTTGAAAGAGGAAAAACAAATGTGGTTTGTTTAGAAAACTTTAACTCATGTTTTATTGAGAGATTTGGAGAGTGATTTAGAAAGGAAAAGGAAAAATGTGTATAAAACTAAGTGAAATATAAGTATGTTTTATTCACATTTCACCTACCTTTTCCATTTCCTTTCCAAATCCTCATCAAATCCTCAACCAAACATAACATAAATGTCATACTTAAACAATTGTATTTTGGAAACTCGAGGTGTTCTTAATTTTTAAGATTTCAGATTATTTGTTTTTTTTTCCAGCTCTAAAAAACTATCTTTGTAAACTTTTTATCCTTAGTCCAACTTGAGGCGTGTTTGGGCCAAAGTCCCAAGCCCATGGTGTCTTAAATTTGGGCTGAACTGCTTGGAGTTTCTGCTTATAATTTTAACATTTTAGTACATCAAACTAACAACAAAACACAAACTTAAGAGAATATATATATATCATTCCATTAATTTTTACGGTCTAAATAATTAAAGAGATCGTTATTGACATATTTTAACTTTTTGTTAACTTTTTTTAACTCATAATTAAAGAGATCGTTATTAATTTTCTGTGACAAAACATTGACATCGTTAAAGTTTAAAAGACTAAATTGACATATTTTAGGAATTGTAAATGTATTTTCTACTCCTACTTTATTTTAATAATAGAACATGCCATGGCTTCATTTGGAAATTTAACTTTTTGTTAGTGACTTTTCATTTATTTTTTATTTTTTTACGAGATGCAAAAAGTTAATGTTTGGAATGATTTCTTTCTTTAATTTTCTTTCTCTTGTCTCTCACTTCTAAATATTAGCAAATTAAAGAATAAAAAATAAATTCACTTACTTCCTATACAAATTTTATAATTTTGACATAATTATATTGAATTGTCTTAATATTTTAAATCATGTAATATTTAACTCATTTTTATTAATAATTAATTAGTTATATAGTTGAAAAAAAATATATTTTTTATATTTTTTATTTGTGTTCTTTGTTTTGATCCATTTAATTTTATTAAAAAGAGATCAAATTTTTATATCAAAATTATAAAATCGCTTATTTGTTTTCTTTAACCTCAAAAAAAGTCAATATAGGGTTATTTTGAAAATTAATTATTTTAGTTGATTTTTTTTAAATTTTTACAAAAAGACGTACAAAAAAGTAGAGAGAAAATTTGACTTTTTTGGAAAATGCATGAGACCCCCAGTGGGGGCGCTGGGGGTCTCTTGTGATTGGTCCAAAAAACTGTTTTTTCTTTTTTTCTTTTTTTCTTTTTTTGCTTCGATAATGGCGAGTCCCATGTTCACTGGGGTCCTCCCCAAAGAAAGTCCGACTTTTTTATAGTGACTTTTTACCTATTTTAAGTGATTCCCAAACCATCTCATAATTTACCCAAAAAAATTTAAAATTTATTTTTGTAATTTTTGTGAGTCATGAATCCATGGTCATGTTTGTGTCCAGGTAGTCGGATTCACGTGGCCCTAATTGTGATTTTTGTTAAGAATCAAGTCATGTTGTCCTAATTGTGTCTTTTGGAAAGATAGTAAAAAATTATTTTTTTTGATTTTTTACTTATTTTGAATTATATTAAGCTTGTTTAATTTCAGTTTTTAGAAAACAGTTTTAAGAAAGTTTTACTTTTTTATTTTTCGTATTTTAATGTTTTCAATTAATTTTTTTAATATTTTGAGCAAATTTTTTTAAAAATTTTTTAGACACACCTAACATAAACACACTTAAAAAGTATAATATTTGTAATTTTTTTAAAAAATACACTAAATGCCAAAAATATATAAAAATTTAGTACATTTTCGTATTTTTGTGTATTTATTAATTTTTTAAAATATTTTTTTACAAATATTTTACTATTTAGATACATCTAAGTAAAGTGTCTCTAAAAAAATAAAAAAATTACTTAAAATTTAAAAAATATTTCTTAAAAACAAAAAAATATGAAAAACAAAAAATTTAGTTTTCAAAAAACTAAAACCCAACACAATGATTATTTTTCTATTTTTTTATACAATTTTTTCAAGAAAAATAAAAAAATCAATTTTTAACTAATTTTTTAAAACAATCTCACCATCAACCATCAACGGACCGAACCTTGACTCATCATCATCAACTATGATAAGCCACATTTAATATCATATGGCCAGAATTGAGTTGACCAATAACGTATACAAGGTCCATGTTGTATTTTGATTTTAGGGTCGAGGTTATTTTCATCATTTAAAAAAAAATAACAGTACAAGAGAGGCTTAGAAAAAAATTTATAAATCAGTGATAAAATTTTTATATTTCAATAATTAAAATATTATACTTATTTCATGATTTTGTAATTTTTTTTTTTTTTGTTACCACTAAATTTTAATTTGCCCTTTAAAGAAAATGAGAAACTAATGATCAGTAGTGACAAAAACAAATATGACAAATTTATAATTTAAATTATTAATATTTATTATTTATTTATAATAATTATTTTTTCTGATTTACACGCAGTTAGCACTTGTTTGGGAAGTTACGTTGAAGTGGGTTGAGATTAAAATAGTTACAAAAAAATAAAATAAATTTTCTAGCTCTAGGTTAAAAAATATCATATCCATACTACACTGGGCGGGTTGTTTCTTGGGATGTGGGAAACACGAGCTCGAGTAGTTTTTATTGTATCTCAGGACACGTGAAGCGCGGCCCTGGGCGGGTTGTATCTTGGGACGTGTGAAATACGTCCCCGAGCGGTTTTTCTTATATCTCAGGACGCGTGATGAGCGGCCTTGGACGGGTTGTATCTCGGGACGTGTGAAACACAAGCCCGAGCGATTTTTACTGTATCTCTTGACGCGTGAAGCGCGACCCTGGGCATGTTGCATCTCGGGACATGTGAAACACGAGCCCAAGCGATTTTTCTTGATTTTAGAATGCGTGAAGTGCGGCCCTAGGCGGGATGTATCTCGGGACGTGTGAAACACGAGGCCGATCGATTTTTATTGTATATCAGGACGCATGAAGCGCGACCCTGGGCGGGTTGTATCTTGGGGCATGTGAAACATGAGCTCGAGTGATTTTTCTTGTATCCTAAGACGCGTGAAGTGCGCCCCTGGGCGGGTTGTATCTCGGGACGTGTGAAACACGAGCCCGAGCAATTTTTATTGTATCTCATGATGCGTGAAGCGCGGTCCTGGGTGGGTTGAATCTCAGGACGTGTGAAACACGAGCCCGAGCAATTTTTATTGTATATCAGGACGCGTGAAGCGCAGCGCTGGGCGGGTTGTATCTCGGGACGTGTGAAAACGAGCCCGAGTAGTTTTTCTTGTACCTCATAAAGTGTGAAGCGTGGCCCTGGGCGGGTTGTATCTCGGGACGTGTGAAACACGAGCCCGAGCGGTTGTTCTTGTATCTCACGACGCGTGAAGCGCGGCCCTGGACGAGTAACATCTCGGGACGTGTGAAGCGCAACCCTGGGTGGGTTACATATCGGGACGTTTGAAACACGAGCCCGAGCAGTTTTTCTTGTATCTCAGGATGCGTGAATCGCGGCTTTGGGCGGGTAGTATCTCGCGACGTGTGGAACACGACTCCGAGCATTTTTTATAGTATCTCAGGATGCGTGAAGTGCGGCCCTGGGCAGATTGTATCTGGGGACGTGTGAAAAACGAGCCCGAGTGGTTTTTATTGTATCTCAGGATGCATGATACGCGGCCCTGGGCGGGTTGTATGTCGGGACGTGTGAAACATGAGCGCAAGCAATTTTTATTGTCTCTCAGGATAAGTGAAGCGCGACCCTGGGCGCGTTGTATCTCGGGACGTGGGAAACATGAGCCCGAGCGATTTTTCTTGTATCTCAGGACGCGTGAAGCACGGCCCTGGGCGGGTTGCATCTCGGGACGTGTGAAACACGAGCCCGTGCGGTTTTTCTTGTATCTCAGGACGGGTGAAGCGTGGCCCTGGGCTGGTTGCATCTCGGGACATGTGAAACTTGAGCCTGAGCGATTTTTCTTGTATATCCGGGGCGGCGTAAAGTCTGCGATAGGCGGGTTGCATCTTGGGACATGTGAAACACGAGCCCGAGCAGTGTTTCTTACATCTCAGGACGTGTGAAGCACGGCCCTGGGCGGGTTGTATCTCGAGACGTGTGAAACACGAGCCCGAGCGGTTTTTATTGTCTCTCAAGACACGTGAAGCGCGACCCTGGGCGGGTTGTATCTCGGGACGTGGGAATCATGAGCTCGAGCGATTTTTCTTGTATATCAGGACGCGTAAAGCACGGCCCGTGGCTGGTTGCATCTCGGGACGTGTGAAACATGAGCCCGAGTGGTTTTTATTGTATCTCAAGACGCCTGAAGCACGGCCCTGAGCGGGTTGTATCTCGAGACGTGTGAAACACGAGCCCGAGCAGTTTTTCTTGCATCTCAGGACACGTTGAAGCGTGGCCCTGGGCAGGTTCCATCTCGGGACATGTGAAACACGAGCCTGAGCCATTTTTCTTGTATCTCAAGACGCGTGAAGCACGGCCCTGGGCGGGTTGCATCTCAGGACATGTGAAACACCAGCACGAGCGATTTTTCTTTTATCTCAGGACGCGTGAAGCGCAGCCCTGGACGGGTTGTATCTCGGGACGTGTGAAACACGAGCCCGGGCAATTTTTCTTGTATCTCAGGACGCGTGAAGCGCGACCCTAGGCTGGTTGTATCTTGGGACGGTGAAACACGAGCCCGAGCGATTTTTCTTTTATCTCAAGGTGCGTGAAGCGCGGCCCTGGCCGGGTTGTATCTCGGGACGTGTGAAACACGAGCCCGAGCAGTTTTTCTTGTATCTTAGGACGCGTTAAGCGCTACCCTAGGCGGGTTGTATCTTGGGACGTGTGAAACACGAGCCCGAGCAGTTTTTATTGTCACTCAGGACGCGTGAAGCATGACCCTGGGCGGGTTGTATCTCGGGACGTGTGAAACACGAGCCCGAGCTATTTTTCTTGTATCTCAGGACGCGTGAAGCGCGGCCGTGGGTGGCTTGTATCTCAGGACGTGTGAAACACGAGCCCGAGCAGTTTTTATTGTATCTCAGGACCCGTGAATTGCGGCCCTGGGCGGGTTGGATCTCGGGACATGTAAAACCCATGCCCGAGCGATTTTTCTTGTATCTCAGGATGCGTGAACCGCGGCACTGGGCAGGTTGCATCTTGGGACGTGTGAAACACAAGCCCGAGCAATTTTTCTTGTATCTCAAGACGCGTGAAGTGCAGTCTTGAGCGGGTTGTATCTCGGGACTTGTGAAACACAAGCCCGAGCGGTTTTTCTTGTATCTCAGGACGCGTGAAGCGCGGCCCTGGGCAGGTTGCATCTCGGGACGTGTGAAACATGAGCCAGAGTGGTTTTTCTTGTATCTCAAGACACGTGAAGCGTGACCCTGGGCGGGTTGCATCTCGGGACGTGTGAAACACGAGCCCGAGCAATTTTTCTTGTATATTAGGACGCTTGAAGTGTGGCCCTGGACGAGTTGTATCTCGAGACATGTGAAACACGAGCCCGAGCAGTTGTTCTTGTATCTCAAGACGCGTGAACCGCGGTCTTGGGCGGGTTGTATCTCGGGACGTGTGGAATACGAGCCCGAGTGGTTTTTCTTGTATCTCAGGACGCGTGAAGCGCGACCCTGGGCAGGTTGCATCTCGGGACGTGTGAAACATGAGCTTGAGTGGTTTTTCTTGTATCTCAACACACGTGAACCGTGACCCTGGGTGGGTTGTATCTCGGGATGTGTGAAACACGAGCCCGAGCAATTTTTCTTGTATCTTAAGACGCGTGAAGCGCGGCCCTGGACGGGTTGTATCTCGGGACATGTGAAACACGAGCCCGAGCAGTTGTTCTTGTATCTCAAGACGCGTGAACCGTGGCCTTGGGCGGGTTGTATCTCGGGACGTGTGAAATACGAGCCCGAGCAGTTTTTCTTGTATCTCAGGATGCGTGAAGCGCGACCCTGGGCGGGTTGTATCTCGGGACACGTGAAACATGAGCCTGAGTGATTTTTCTTCTATCTCAAGACGCGTGAAGCGCGGCCCTGGATGGGTTGTATCTCGGGTCGTGTGAAACACGAGCCTGAGTGATTTTTCTTGTATCTCAAGTCGAGTGAAGCGCGGCCCTAGGCGGGTTGTATCTCGGGACGTGTGGAACACGAGCCCGAGCGGTTTTTCTTATATCTCAGGATGCGTGAACCGCGGCCCTGGGCAGGTTGTATCTTAGGACGTATGAAACACGAGCCCGAGAGGTTTTTATTGTATCTCAGGACGCCTGAAGCGCGGCCCTGAGCGGGTTGTATCTCGGGACGTGTGAAACACGAGCCCGAGCGATTTTTATTGTATCTCAGGACGCGTGAAACGTGACCCTGGGGCGTTGAATCTCAGGACGTGTGAAACACGAGCCCGAGCAGTTTTTCTTGTATCTCAGGATGCGTCAAGCGCGGCCCTAGGCGGGATGCATCTCTGGACATGTGAAACACGAGCCCGAGCGGTTTTTCTTGTATCTCAGGACACGTGAAGCGCAACCTTGGGTGGGTTGTATCTCGGGACGTGTGAAACATGAGCCCGAGCGGTTTTTCTTGTATCTCTGGACGCGTGAAGCATGGCCCTGGGCAGGTTGCATCTCGGGACGTGTGAAACACGAGCCTGAGCGGTTTTTCTTGTATCTCAAGACGCGTGAAGCGCGGCCCTGGGCGGGTTACATCTCGGGACGTGTGAAACACGAGCCCGAGTAGTTTTTCTTGCATCTCAGGAGGCATAAAGCGCGGCCCTAGACGGGTTGCATCTCGGGACGTGTGAAACATGAGCCCGAGCGGTTTTTCTTTTATCTCAAGAAGCGTGAAGCGTGACCTTGGGCGGGTTGTATCTCGGGACATGTGAAACACGAGCCCGAGCAGTTTTTTTGTATCTCGGGACGCGTGAAGCGCGGCCCTGGGCAGGTTGCATCTCGGGACGTGTGAAACATGAGCCCGAGCAGTTTTTCTTGTATCTCTGGACGCGTGAAGCATGGCCCTGGGCAGGTTACATCTCGGGACGTGTGAAACACGAGCCTGAGCAGTTTTTCTTGTATCCCAAGACACGTGAAGCGCGGCCCTGGGCGGGTAACATCTTGGGACGTGTGAAACACGAGCCCGAGTAGTTTTTCTTGCATCTCAAGAGGAATGAAGTGCGGCCCTAGACAGGTTGCATCTCAGGACATGTGAAACACGAGCCCGAGCAGTTTTTCTTTTATCTCAAGAAGCGTGAAGCGCGACCTTGGGCGGGTTGTATCTCGGGACATGTGAAACACGAGACCGAGCAGTTTTTTTGTATCTCAGGACGCGTGAAGCGCAGCCTTAGGTGGGTTGTATCTCAGGACATGTGAAACACGAGCCCAAGCAGTTTTTCTTATATCTCAGGCAACGTGAAGCACGACCCTGGGCGGGTTGTATCTCAGGACGTGTCAAAACACGAGCACGAGCGGTTTTTATTGTATCTCCGGATGCGTGAATCGCGGCCCTGGGCGGCTTGCATCTCGGGACATGTAAAACACGAGCCCGAGCAGTTTTTATTATATCTCAGGATACGTGAATCACGGCCCTGGGCGGGTTGTATCTCTGGACGTGTGAAACACGAGCCCGAACGATTTTTATTGTATCTCGGGAAGCGTGAATCACGGCCCTGCGCTGGTCGTATCTCAGGACATGTGAAACACGTGCCCGAGCGGTTTTTATTGTATCTCAAGAAGCGTGAATCACAGCCCTGCGTAGGTTGTATCTCAGGACATGTGAAACACGTACCCGAGCTATTTTTATTGTATCTCAGGATGCCTGAAGCGCGGCCCTGGGTGGGTTACATCTCGGGACGTGTGAAACATGAGCCTGAGCGATTTTTCTTGTATCTCAGGACGCGTGAAGCGCGGCCCTGGGCCGGTCATATCTCGGGAAGTGTGAAACATGAGCCCGAGCAGTTTTTCTTGTATCATAGGATGCGTGAAAGGCGACCCTGGGCGGGTTGTATCTCGGGACGTGTGAAATACGAGCCCGAGCGATTTTTCTTTTATCCAGGATGTGTGAAGCGCGACCACAGGAGGTTGTATCTCGAGGCGTGTGAAAGACGAGCTCGAGCTATTTTCTTGTATCTTAGGGCGCGTGAAGCGCGCCTGGCGGAGTATCTCGGGGCATGTGAAACACGAGCGCAATTTTCTTATATCTCGGGGCGTGAAGCGCGACCACAGGCGGTTGCATTCGGGAATGGTGAAAAATGAGCGGGCGGTTTCTCTCGTATCTCAAGACGCATGAAGCGCGACCCTGGGCGGATTAGATCTCGGGACGTGTGAAACATGAGCCTGAGCGATTTTTCTTGTATCTCAGGACGCGTGAAACGCGACCTTGGACGGGTTGTATCTCGGGACGTGTGAAACACGAGCCCGAGAAATTTTTCTTCTATCTCAGGATGCGTGGAGCGCGGCCCTGGGCGGAATGCATCTCGGCATCTATGAAACATGAGCTCGAGCAATTTTTCTTGTATCTCAGGACACGTGAAGCGCAGCCTTGGGCGGGATGTATCTCGGGACGTGTGAAACACGAGCCCGAGCAATTTTTCTTGTATCTCATGATGCGTGAAGCGCGGCCCTGGGCAGGTTGCATCTCGGGACGTGTGAAACACGAGCCTGAGCTGTTTTTCTTATATCTCAAGACGCGTGAAGCGTGGCCCTGGGCGGGTTGTATCTCGGGACGTATGAAACACGAGCCCGAGAGGATTTTCTTGTATCGCAGGATGCGTGAGCCGTGGCCCTGGGCGGGTTGTATCTCGAGATGCGTGAAATACGAGCCCGAGTGATTTTTCTTGTATCTCAGGATGCGTGAAGTGCGATCTTGGACGGGTTGTATCTCGGGACATGTGAAACACGAGCCCGAGCGATTTTTCCTTTATCTCAACACGCGTGAAGCGCGACCTTGGGCGGGTTGTATCTCGGGACGTGTGAAACACGAGCCCAAGCAATTTTTCTTGTATCTCAGGACGCGTGAAGCGCAACCCTAGCAGGTTGAATCTCGGGACATGTCAAAACATGAGCATGAGCGATTTTATTGTATCTGAGGATGCGTGAAGCGCGGCGGCTTTATCTCGAGATGTGAAACCACGAGCGGCGGTTTTATTGGATCTCAGGATGCGTGAATCACGGCCCTAGGCGGGTCGTATCTCGGGACGTGTGAAATTGAGCGGCGGTTTTACTATATCTCGGGGCGCTGAAGCGCGCGGCCTGGCGGGTTGTATCCGGGGCGTGTGAAACACAAGCAGTAGTTTTATTGTATCTTAGGATCGTGAAGCGTGACCTGGGCGGGCATATCTTGGCGTGTGAAACACAAGCGGTTTTTTCTTGTATCTCGGGATCGTGAAGCGCGACCTGGCGAAGTTGTATCTCGGGACCGGTGAAACACAAACCGGCGGTTTTCTTGTATCTCGGGGCGCGTGAAGCGCGGCCACAGGAAGGTTGTATCTCGAGGCGTGTGAAACACGAGCGAGCTATTTTTCTTGTATCTTAGGGCGTGAAATGCGGCCTGGGGTTGTATCTCGGGGCATGTGAAACACGAGCCGTGCGATTTTCTTATATCTCAGGACGCGTGAAGCGCGGCCCTGGGCAGGTTGCATCTCGGGACGTGTGAAACATGAGCCTGAGCAATTTTTCTTATATATCAGGACGCGTAAAGCGCGGCCCTGGGTGGGTTGCATCTTGGGACGTGTGAAACACGAGCCCGAGTGATTTTTCTTGTATCTCCAGACGCATGAAGCGCGGGCCTGGGCAGGTTGTATCTCGGGACGTGTGAAACACGAGCACGAGCAGTTTTTCTTATATCTCAAGATGCGTGAACCGCGGCCCTGGGCGGGTTGTATCACGGGGCGTGTGAAACACGAACCCGAGTAGTTTTTATTGTATCTCAGGATGCGTGAATCACGGCCCCGGGCAGGTTGTATCTCAGGACATGTGAAACATGAGCCCGAGCGATTTTTATTGTATCTCAGGACGCGTGAAGCGCGGCCTTGAGTGGATTGTATCTCGGGACGTGTGAAACATGAGCCCGAGCAGTATTTATTGTATCTCAAGACGCGTGAAGCGCGGCCCTGGGCGGGTTGTATCTTAGAACGTGTGAAACACGAGCCCGAGTGATTTTTCTTGTACCTCAGGACGCGTGAAGCGCGGCCCTGGGCAGGTTGCATCTCGGGACGTGTGAAACACGAGCCTGAGCAGTTTTTCTTGTATCTTAAGATGCGTGAAGCGCGTACAGGCGAAGTTACATCTCGGGGCGTGTGAAACCACGAGCCCAAAGATTTTCTTGTATCTCGGGACCCGTCTGCGAAGCGGCCCTGGGCGGGTTGTATCTCGGGACGTATGGAACACGAGCCCGAGCGATTTTTCTTGTATCGCAGGATGCATGAATCGCGGCCCTGGGCGGGTTGTATCTCGGGACGTGTGAAATACAAGCCCGAGCAATTTTTCTTGTATCTCAGAATGCGTGAAGCGTTATCCTGGGCGGGTTGTATCTCGGGACGTGTGAAACATGAGCCCGAGTGATTTTTCTTGTATCTCAACACGAGTGAAGCGCGGCCCTAGGCGGGTTGTATCTCGGGACTTGTGAAACACGAGCCCGAGCAGTTTTTTTTGTATCTCAGGATGTGTGAAGCGCGACACTGGGTGGGTTGTATCGAGGGACGTGTCAAAACACGAGCACGAGCGATTTTTATTGTATCTCCGGATGCGTGAAGCGCGGCCCTAGGCGTCTTTTATCTCGGGAAATGTGAAATGCCGAGCCCGAACGGTTTTTATTATATCTCAAGACGCGTGAATCATGCCCCTGGGCAAGTTGTATCTCAGAACGTGTGAAATACGAGCCCGAGCAGTTTTTATTATGTCTCAGGACGGCTGAAGCGCGTCCCTAGGCTGGTTGTATCTCGGGACATGTGAAACACGACCCCGAGCGATTTTTATTGTATCTTAGGATGCGTGAAGCGCGACCCTGGGCGGGCTGTATCTCGGGACGTGTGAAACACGAGCATGAGCAGTTTTTCTCGTATTTCAGGAGGCGTAAAGCGCGGCCCTGGGCAGGTTGTATCTCGAGAGGTGTGAAACACAAGCTTGAGCTATTTTTCTTGTATCTCAGGACGCGTGAAGCGCGGCCCTGGGCAGGTTGCATCTCGGGACGTGTCAAACACGAGCCTGAGCCATTTTTCTTGTATCTCAAGACGCGTGAAGCGCGGCCCTGGGTGGGTTGCATCTCGGGACGTGTGAAACACGGGCCCGAGGGATTTTTCTTGTATCTCTGGACGAGTGAAGCGCGGCCCTGGGCAGGTTGTATATCGGGACGTATGAAACACGAGCCCGTGCGATTTTTCTTGTATCTCAGGACGCGTGAAGTGCGGCCCTGGGCAGGTTGTATCTCGGGACGTGTGAAACATGAGCCTGAGCTATTTTTCTTGTATATCAAGACGCGTGAAGCGCAGCCCTGGGCGGGTTGCATCTCGGGACATGTGAAACACGAGCCCGAGCAGTTTTTCTTGTATCTCGGGACGCGTGAACCGCGGCCCTGGGCGGGTTGTATGAGAGATTTTTATTGTATCTCAGGACGCGTGAATCACTGCCCTGGGCAGGTTGTATCTCAGGACATGTGAAACACGAGCTAAGCAGTTTTTGTATTCGGGGCGCTGGCGCGCCTGGCGGGTTGTATCTCAGGACTTGTGAAAAACAAGCCCGAGCGGTTTTTATTGTATCTCAGGACGCGTGAAGTGCGACCCTGGGCGAGTTGTATCTCGCGATGTGTGAAATACGAGCCCGAGCCATTTTTCTTGTATCTCAGGATACGTGAAGCGCGGCCCTTGGCGGGATGCATCTCGGGACATGTGAAACACGAGCGGCGGTTTTATTATATCTCGGGGCGGCGTGGCTTCGGCCTTGGTGGTGTATCTCGGGACGTGTGAAACACGAGCCCGAGAAGTTTTTCTTGTATCTCAGGACGGATGAAGCGTGGCCTTGGGCAGGTTGCATCTCGGGACTGTGAAACACGAGCTTGAGCGGTTTCTCTTGTATCTCAAGACGTGTGAAGCGTGGCCTTGACCGGGTTGCATCTCGGGACGTGTAAAACACGAGGCCGAGTAATTTTTTTGTATCTAAGGACGTGTGAAGTGTGGCACTGGGCGGCCTGTATCTCGGGACGTGTGAAACACGAGCGGCGATTTTCTTGTATCACGGAGACCGTGAAGCGCGCTCCTGGGTGGGTTGTATCTCAGGACATGTGAAACATGAGCCCGAGCATTTTTTCTTATATCTCAGGACGCGTGAAGCGTGGCCCTGGGCAGGTTGCATCTCGGGATGTGTGAAACACGAGCCTGAGCGGTTTTTCTTGTATCTCAAGACGCGTATAGCACGGCCCTGGGCGGGTTATAAGTCGGGACGTGTGAAACACGAGCCCGAGCGATTTTTCTTGTATCTCAGGACACATGAAGCGCGACCCTAGGCGGTTTGTATCTCGAGACGTGTGGAACATGAGCCCGACCGATTTTTATTGTATCTCAGGAGGCGTGAAGCGCGACCTTGGGCGGGTTGTATCTCAGGACGTGTGAAACACGAGCCCCAAGTAGATTTTCTCGTATCTCAGGACGCGTGAAGCGCGGCCCAGGGTGGGTTGTATATTGGGACGTGTGAAACACGAGCCCGAGCGGTTTTTCTTGTTTCTCTGGACGCGTGAACCACGGCCCTGGGCGGGTTGTATCTCAGGACTTGTGAAACACGAGCCCGAGCGGTTTTTTTTGTATCTCAGGATGCGTGAAGCGCGGCCAAGGGCGGGTTGTATCTCGGGACGTGTGAAACACGAGCCCCAAGTAGATTTTCTCGTATCTCAGGACGCGTGAAGCGCGGCCCAGGGTGGGTTGTATATTGGGACGTGTGAAACACGAGCCCGAGCGGTTTTTCTTGTATCTTTGGACGCGTGAACCGCGGCCCTGGGCGGGTTGTATCTCAGGACTTGTGAAACACGAGCCCGAGCGATTTTTTTTGTATCTCAGGACGCGTGAAGCGCGGCCAAGGGCGGGTTGTATCTCGGGACGTGTGAAACACGAACCCGAGCAATTTTTCTTCTATCTTAGGACGTGTAGAGCGCGGCCCAGGGCTGGTCGCATATCGGGACATGCAAAACACGAGCCACAGCAATTTTTCTTGTATCTCAAGATGCGTGTAGCGCGGCCCTGGGCGGGTTGTATCTCGAGACGTGTGAAACACTAGCTAAAGCGATTTTTCTTCTATCTCAGGAAGCGTGAAGTGCGACCACCTGGGCGGAGTTGCGGCTTCGGGGCGTGTGAAACTTCGAGCGGCGGTTTTCCTTGTATCTCAGGACGCGTGAAGCGCAACCCTGGGCGGGTTGTATCTCGGGACGTGTGAAACACGGGTCCGAGCAGTTTTTCTTATATCTCAGGACGTGTGAAGTGCGGCCCTAGGTAGGTTACATCTCGGGAGGTGTGAAACACGAGCCCGAGCAGTTTTTCTTGTATCTCAAGACGCGTGAAGCGCGACCACAGGCGAGATGCATCTGGGGCGTGTGAAACCACGAGCTGGCGATTTTCTTATATCTGAAGATGCGTGAAGCGAGGCCCTGGGCGGGTTACATCTCGGGACGTGTGAAACACGAGGCCAAGCTATTTTTCTTGTATCTTAGGACACGTGAAGCATGGCCTAAGTGATTTTTCTTGTATCACAAGACACGAGAAGCGCGGCCCCGGGTGGGTTGTATCTCGGGACGTGTGAATATGAGCCCGAGTGATTTTTCTTGTATCACAGGACACGAGAAGCGCGGCCCCGGGTGGGTTATATCTCGGGGCATGTGAAACACGAGCCTGAGCGGTTTTTCTTGTATCTTAGGACGCGCAAAGCGCGGCCCTGGGTGGGTTGTATCTTGTAACGTGTGAAGCACGATCCCGAGCAGTTTTTCTTGTATCACAGGGCGGGTGAACCACGGCCCTGGGTGGGTTTTATCTCGGGACGTGTGAAATATGAGCCCGAGCGATTTTTCTTGTATCTCAGGACGCATGAAGCGCGATCCTGGGCAGATTGTATCTCGGAATGTGCGAAACACGAGCCTGAGCAATTTTTCTTGTATCTCAACACGCGTGAAGCGCGGCCCTGGACGGGTTATATCTCGGGACGTGTAAAACATGAGCTCGAACGGTTTTTCTTGTATCTCAGGATGGGTGAACCGTGGCCCAGTGGGGATTGTATCTCAGGACGTGTGAAACACGAGCCCGAGCGATTTTTCTTGTATCTCACGACGCGTGAAGCGTGGCCCTAGGCGGGTTGTATCTCGAGACATGTGAAACACGAGCCTGAGTGGTTTTTCTTTTATCTCAAGATGCGTGAAGCACCGCCCTAGACGGGTTGCATCTCGGGACGTGCAAAACACGAGCTCGAGCGATTTTTCTTGTATCTCAGGACGCGTGAAGCACCGCCCTGCGCGGGTTGTATCTCAGGACAAGTGAAACACGAGCCTGAGTGGTTTTTCTTGTATCTCGGGACGCGTGAAGCGCGGCCCTGGGCAGGTTGTATCTCGGGAGGTGTGAAACACGAGCTTGAGCAGTTTTTCTTATATCTCAGGATGCGTGAAGCGTGGCCCCGGGCAGGTTGCATTTCAGGATGTGTGAAACACGAGCCTGAGCGGTTTTTCTTGTCTGTCAAGACGCGTGAAGCATAGCCCTGGGCGGGTTACATCTCGGTACGTGTGAAAAATGAGCCCTAGCAATTTTTCTTGTATCTCAGGACGCGTGAAGCGCGGCCCTAGGCGGGTTGTATCTCGAGACGTGTGAAACATGAGCCCCAAGCAATTTTTCTTTTATCTCAGGACGCGTGAGGTGCGGCCTTGGGCGGGTTGTATCTCAGGACGTGTGAAACACGAGTCCGATCGATTTTTCTTGTATCTCACGACGCGTGAAGCGCGGCCCTGGGCGGGTTGTATCTCGGGATGTATGAAACATGAGCCCGAGCTGTTTTTATAATCTCTCAGGATGCGTGAAGCGCGACCCTGGGCGGGTTGTATCTCGGGACGTGTGAAACCCGAGCCCGAGCTATTTTTCTTGTATCTCAGGATGCGTGAAGCGCGACCCTGAGCGGGTTGTATCTCGGGACGTGTCAAAACATGAGCACGAGCAGTTTTTGCTGTATGTCAGGATGCATGAAGCGCGACCGTGGGCGGCTTGTATCTCGGGACGCGTGAAACACGAGCCCAAGCAGTTTCTATTATTTCTCAGGACGCGTGAATTGCGGCCCTGGGTGGGTTGTATCTCGGGACGTGCAAAACACGAGCCCGAGCGGTTTTCTTGTATCTTAGGAGGCGTGAACTGCGGCCCTGGGCGGGTTGCATCTCGGGACATGTGAAACACAAGCCCGAGCGGTTTTTCTTGTATCTCAGGACACCTGGGGCGTGGCCCTGGGCGGGTTGTATCTCGGGACGTGTGAAACACGAGCCCAAGCTATTTTTTTAATATCTTAGGACGCGTGAAGCGCGGCTCTGGCCAGGTTGCATCTCGGGACGTGTGAAACATGAGGTTGAGCAGTTTTTCTTGTACCTCGAGACGCGTGAAGCACGGCCCTAGGCGGGTTACATCTCGGGACGTGTGAAACACGAGCCTGAGAAATTTTTCTTGTATCTCAGGACGCATGAAGCACGGCCCTGGGCGCGTTGTATCTCAGGACGCGTTAAACACGAGCCCGAGCAGTTTTTCTTGTATCTCAGGACGCGTAAAGCACGACCCTGGGCAGGTTGCATCTCGGGACGTGTGAAACATGAGCCTAAGCGGTTTTTACTGTATCTCAAGACGCGTGAAGCGCGACCCTGGGTTGGTTGTATCTCGGGACGTGTGAAACACGAGCCCTAGTAGTTTTTCTTGTATCTCAGGATGCGTGACGCGCGACCCTGGGCTGGTTGTATCTCGGGACATGTGAAACACGTGCCTGAGCGATTTTTCTTGTATCTCGAGACGCGTGAAGCACGACCCTGGGCGGGTTCTATCTCGGGACGTGTGAAACATGAGCCTGAGCGATTTTTCATGTATCTCAAGTCGAGTGAAGCGTGTCCCTGGGTGGGTTGTATCTCGGGATGTGTGAAACACGAGCCCGAGCGGTTTTTCTTGTATCTCAGGATGCGTGAACGCGCACAGGCGGTTGTATCTCGGGGCGTGTGAAACCACGAGCGGCGGTTTTATTGTATCTCGGGATGCACGGCGCGACTGGCGGGTTGTATCTCGGGACGTGTGAAACATGAGCGAGCAATTTTCTTGTATCTCGGGATCGTGAACGCGGCCTAAGCGGGTTATATCTCGGGGCGTGTGAAACACGGTGGAAGCGATTTTATTGTATCTCGGGGCGCTGAAGCGCGGCCTGGCGGGTTATATCTCGGGGCGTGTGAAAAAGCGAGCGGCGATTTTATGTATCCGAGGGCGCGTAAAGGGAAACCTTGGGCGGGTTGTATCTCGGGGCGTGTGAAAAAAGGCGGCGGTTTTCCTTATATCTCAGGATGCGTGAAGCGCGGCCCTGGACAGGTTGCATCTCGGGACGTGTGAAACACGAGCCTGAGCGGTTTTTCTTGTATCTCAAGACACGTGAAGCGCGGCCCTGGGCAGGCTGCATCTCGGGACGTGTGAAACACGAGCCCGAGCAATTTTTCTTGTATCCCAGGATGTGTGAAGCGCGGCCCTGGGCGGGTTGTATCTCGGGACGTGTGAATGTCATAACCCTAATCCGCCCCTAAAAGATTTGGGCATGATCTAGTCAGAAACAGACAAACCAACCAATAGTAAATGGTAATTGGGGCCTGATTGGAAGCGCAAATTCAACAGAATAACATGCAGATAAATCCATTGAGCTACTATAGTGAACCAAGACCATGCCTCAAATCAACCTTATGATAACATACATCTGAGATATTTACGGAATTACAAGTCTAGCCCGGATATTGGGCATCCAACACAACATAAAACACAAAGTGCTTTAAGCTAACAAAATGATTAAGGCCCAAAAGACAAAGCCAAACAAGACTGCTCTATTATGCACGGGCTTCTCCAAGTGCCTAGTCATTCTTAGGCTGACAAAAGATGGCTGATAACGATGCTAGACCTGGTTTCCAAGTTGATTACCTACAGAATCAGACGAAATAACAGAATGAGACAAGCTCAGTGAATAATAATAATTAAGCAGTTTACTAATACAACGTATAACAACAGTAAATTTATCAGAACATTCAAGTTGAGATCATTTTATCTTCAGAATGGCCTTTGGCCCCGTGTTATATTTATTACAGAATGGCCTTCTGACCCGGAAATTTTGAGCAGTCTTCGACCCGAGAATAGCCTTATAGAAGTTATCGAAGCGGTCTTTCGACCCAGAATAGCCTTATGGCCCAGAATTATCAGAACGGTCTTTCGACCCAGAATAGCCTTATGGCCCAGAATTATCAGAACGGTCTTTCGACCCAGAATAGCCTTATGGCCCAGAATTATCTTTTCAACATTTTACTTTATTATCTTTATTAACTTCCAACCAATACAGATAGTCAGATCATAACAGACAGAAAACAGAATGCCATATACAGACATTAGCAATAAATCAATGTATGCTCATTGTATTATTACTCACAGTGATGTGTTGGCGTGCTAGTGCCTTCAGGAGTGTGCCCTACACACAATCATCACTTAAAAATTAGTTTCCTTTTCGATTCATATGAATTTATGATCATTTCAAAGTCACCAAGCGGATATTCTAAAAAGACCGGAGATGCAACGAAAAATAGAATATCCGAAATTTTTGAAAATCGATCCTCGCTCGGCGCCACTTTGGCGCTCGGCGTCACTAATTCCATCAAAAATCTTTGAGAGGTGAATTTTGCTTTCGGCGAAATTTTTCGCTCGGCGAGACAATAATTTGAAAAACTTGCTGAGAGAGTGATTTTCCCGCTCGAGCGAGCTACTATCCGCTCGAGCGGACCAGACGAATTCTGAAACCCTGTTTTTCCTCCTTTTGAGTTCTACTTTAATAGTCAACTTCAATCTCTCAATTACAAGCATAATCAAAGATTACCATAGTTCCAAAATCATTCAAACACACAATTATTCCATATACATCAGATCCTTCCCCAATTTTGAGTTCAATCATCACCCAAATTCTACAACCCACTTCTAACTCACTTCATACTTCACACACAAACACATGTACACATAGAGCTGCCCAAGCAAACTCATAATTGTATAATTTCATGGAATAGCAAGAGTTTAAAGTATAAATTCCCTTCATAACTCAATTTGAGTCTAAAATACAAATTATCACATGCGATGTGCAATACCCTCCATGACTAAGGAAGAATTCCAACCATAACTAAGAGAGTGAGATAAGAACAAAATTTCCATACCTTGAGTTCACTTCAAACAATTCTTCACAATTTCTCCCAAATTCCTCACTTGTTGGCTTCCTTTCTCTCACCACGACTTTCCCTTTTGTTTTAAGTTGCCTTTAGGAGATACTCTAAGTCCCAAAACATATCTCTAAGTGATATATAATATCAAGTGATTACCATAAAAGAGAATATGACGAAATTTTAATCGTTTAAGCATCCTAAATTGAAATTTCATTGAAAGTCCTAATAAAGTTTAAAAATTATTTAGAATTTAAATATCAAATCAATTTCTGAAAATTAAGTCTCTAAGGCATCCAAATTCAGATTTAAATAATTCAAGTGTAACAGATAATGTTCTTACTCAACAGATAGAACTTCATTTTCTCTAAGTTTCGGTTAAGTCCAAGAAATGCCACATAAAATTTCATAACATACATTCAAACACACAGAATCAAGGGCTGAAAAGATACCAGAGTCACGTACGAGGGTCGGGTTATTACACTCTTCCCCCCTTAAAATAAGTTTGGTTCTCCAAACTTG
The DNA here is from genome assembly GCA_025200525.1 of Camellia lanceoleosa. NCBI lineage: Eukaryota > Viridiplantae > Streptophyta > Magnoliopsida > Ericales > Theaceae > Camellia > Camellia lanceoleosa. The sequence goes on along the minus strand of CM045771.1, from coordinate 128,052,059 downwards.
TTTTACCTAGAACGAAGCAGATGTGGATATTGGTGTAGCATTTCATCTTCTTTTCCCAAGTTAGCCGATTCTGTAGTGCTCTTGCCACTCCACTTTCACCATTGGAATTTCTCGGTTCCGTAATTGTTTCACCTGACGATCCAAAATTCGAATTGGTTTTTCTTCATAGGTCAACTTGTCAGTCAGCAAAATCTGTTGATAATCAATAACATGTGACGGATCTGGCAGATATTTCCGAAGCATAGAAACATGAAATACATTATGAATCTGACTCATATGTGGCGGAAGGGCAACGCGATAGGCTACTGGACCCACTTTCTCTAAGATCTGAAATGGACCAACATATCGGGGTGTCAACTTACCCCTTTTTCCGAATCTCGGGTGTCCTTTCATTGGGGTAACTTTCACAAAAACATGACTATCCACGTCAAACTCCAAATCTCTTCGCCGGTTATCCGCATAACTCTTCTGTCTACTTTGGGCAGTTTTCAATCTCTCTCGGATAATTTTAACCTTCTCAGTTGTCAATTGGACGATCTCTGGCCCTAACAAGGGTCTATCTCCAACCTCAGCCCAACACACGGGAGAACGACACGGTCTTCCATACAGAGCTTCATAAGGTGCCATTTCAATACTCAAATGATAACTGTTATTATATGCAAATTCAACCAATGGTAAATGAGTTTCCCAGCTCTCTTGGAAATCCAAAACACACATTCGAAGCATATCTTCTAGCGTCTGAATTGTTCGTTCAGATTGTCCATCTGTTTGAGGGTGGAAGGCTGTGCTAAACTTTAATTCTGTACCCATCGCATTTTGTAGACTTTGCCAGAATCTCGAAACAAACTTTGAATCTCTATCTGACACAATTGAGATCGGAACACCGTGAAGCCTTACAATTTCATTCACATAAATCACAGCAAGTTTATCGGCATTATACTGGGTCTTCACAGGTAGAAAGTGGGCGGACTTTGTTAATCGGTCAACAATGACCCAAATAGCATTCATTCCTCGAAGTGTCCGTGGTAAACCCACAACAAAATCCATGGTCAGGTGTTCCCATTTCCACTCCGGGATTGGGAGAGGTTGCAACAATCCTGCGGGTCTCTGATGCTCCGCTTTTACCTGCTGACATTGCAAACACTTAGAGATAAACTCTGCAATTTCCTTCTTCATACTTGGCCACCAAAAATGTTGCTTTAGATCCCGGTACATTTTGGTACTCCCTGGATGTATAGAAACTCTGGAGGAATGCGCTTCTTCCATTAACTTTCGTTTAAGTGCTACCACATTAGGGACACATACTCGGTTTTGAAATTTAAGCACAGAATCTGTCAAAGTGAACCCCAGTTTTGGCTTTGTCTCCATTTCATCACATATCTTCCTTAAAGCTTCATCCTCCATCTGGCGTAATTTGATCTCCTCAAGTAATGCCGGTTGGGCCATTAGTGTTGCTACTGTTGCTCCTTGACCACGTATCACCAAGTCGACTCCCATCTTGTTCAACTCACTTATCAATTTCTTGTTCTCTGTCAGTAAGCTTGCTAAATTCCCCACACTTTTCTGACTGAGTGCATCCGCCACCGTGTTGGCCTTCCCGGGATGATAGTGGATTTGTAAGTCATAATCTTTGATAAGCTCTAACCATCGCCGTTGGCGCATATTCAACTCTTTTTGGGTAAAGATATATTTGAGACTTTTGTGATCGGTATAAATATCACAGGTAGTGCCATATAAATAATGTCGCCAAATCTTTAAAGCAAAAACCACTGCAGCTAGCTCGAGATCATGCGTGGGGTAACTTTTCTCATGGGGTTTGAGCTGGCGAGAAGCATAAGCAATAACTCTTCCTTTCTGCATAAGCACACAACCAAGTCCTTTATGTGACGCATCGCTATAAATCACAAATCCTCGATGCAGATGGTAAGGCAAGAACTGGAGCTGTAGTCAACTTCATCTTCAATTCTTGGAAAGCAGATTCCCGCGGTTTAGACCATTCAAATGCAACTCCCTTTTTAGTCAACTGAGTAAGTGGTACAGCAATCTTAGAAAAATCCTGAACAAATCTCCGATAATATCCGGCTAATCCCATGAAACTGCGCACCTCAGTGACATTAGTTGGAGTCGGCCAGTTCACAATCGCCTCTATCTTGTTTGGGTCAATAGAGACTCCATCCTTAGTTACCACATGACCCAAAAATGCTACTTCATGTAGCCAGAATTCACATTTCTTAAGCTTTGCATACAACTTCTTTTCCCGGAGAGTCTGAAGGATTAAACGAAGATGATTGCCATGAGTCTCTACATTCTTTGAATAAATCAGAATATCATCGATAAAAACCACTACGAACTCATCTAGATAAGGTTTGAAGACCCGATTCATCAGATCCATAAATGCTGCTGGTGCGTTGGTAACCCCAAAAGGCATAACCAGAAACTCGTAATGACCGTACCGGGTTCGGAAAGCTGTCTTCTCAACATCATCAGCTTTAACTTTCAACTGGTGGTATCCAGACCGTAAATCAATCTTGGAAAAGACCTGAGCTCCTTGTAGTTGGTCGAACAAATCGTCAATCCGTGGCAACGGATACTTATTCTTGATGGTTACTTTATTGAGCTCTCGGTAATCTATGCATAACCGGAGTGTTCCATCTTTCTTTTTCACAAATAAGACTGGTGCACCCCACGGAGAAACACTCGGGCGGATAAACCCCTTATCCAGTAAATCTTGCAACTGAATTTTTAATTCCTTCATTTCGGCTGGTGCCATTCGGTACGGGGTCTTGGAGATGGGTTGAATTCCTGGCATCACTTCGATTGTGAACTCGAGTTCACAGTCTACCAATTCTCCTGGCAATTCCTCCGGAAAGACATCCGGAAATTCACAGACAACTGGAATCATCTCAATATTGTCATTCTTTCTTGGTCTTTCCAGAACACTACATAGGTACCCCCGACACCCTTTCTGAATTAATTTATAAGCCTTTGCTGCAGAAATTACATACGGTGGAGAAGTTACTTCCTGTCCCTGGGCAAGTTATATCTCGGGACGTGTGAAACACAAGCCCGAGTGGTTTTTCTTGTATCTCAGGACACGTGAAGCGCGGCCCTGGGCGGGTTGTATCTCGGGACGTGTGAAACACGAGCCCGAGCTATTTTTCTTCTATCTCAGGACATGTGAAGTGTGGCTTTGGGCAGGTTGCAACTCGTGAAACACAAGCCCGTGCGGTTTTTCTTGTATCTCAAGACGCGTGAACCGCAGCCCTGGGTGGGTTGTATCTCCGCACGTGTGAAACACAAGCCCGTGCAGTTTTTCTTGTATCTCAGGATGCGTGAAGCGTGGCCCTAGGCAGGTTGCATCTCGGGACGTGTGAAACATGAGCCTGAGCAATTTTTCTTGTATATCAAGACGCGTAAAGCGAGGCCTTGGGTGGGTTGCATCTCGGGACGTATGAAACACGAGCCCGAGCGATTTTTCTTGTATCTCAGGACGCGTAAAGCACAGGCCTGGGCAAGTTGTATCTCGGGACGTGTGAAACACGAGCCCGAGCCTGAGCAGTTTTTCTTGTATCTCAGGACGCGTGAACCGTAGCCCTGGGCGGGTTGTATCTCAGGATGTGTGAAACACGTGCCCGAGCGGTTTTGATTGTATCTTAGGACGCGTGACTCACGGTGCTAGGCAGGTTGTATCTCAAGACATGTGAAACACGAGGCCGAGAGATTTTTATTGTATCTCAGGATGCGTGAAGCGCGGCCCTGGGTGGGTTGTATCTCGGAACGTGTGAAACACGAGCCCGAGCGATTTTTCTTGTACCTCAGGACGCGTGAAGCGCGGCCCTGGGCAAGTTGCATCTCGGGACGTATGAAACATAGCCCTGAGCCATTTTTGTTGTATCTCAAGATGCGTAAAGCGTGGCCCTGGGCGGGTTACATCTCGGGACGTGTGAAACACGAGCCCGAGCGATTTGTCTTGTATCTCAGGACGCGTGAAGCGCGGCCCTGGGCGGTGTATCTGGGCGTGTGAAACTGAGCGGCGGTTTTTCTTGTATCGCAGGACGTGTAAACCGCGACCCTGGGCAGGTTGTATCTCGAGACGTGTGAAATACGAGCCCGAGCAATTTTTCTTGTATCTCAGGACGCATGAAGCACGATCCTAGGTGGGTTGTATCTCAGGATGTGTGAAACACGAGCCCGAGTGATTTTTCTTGCATCTCAACACGAGTGTAGCACGGCCCTAGGTGTGTTGTATCTCGGGGAGTGTGAAACACGAGCCCGAGCCATTTTTCTTGTATCTCAGGACGCGTGAAGCGCGACCCTGGGCGGGTTGTATCTCAGGACGTGTCAAAACATGAGCACGAGCTATTTTTATTGTATCTCAGGATGCGTGAAGTGCAGCCCTGGACGGCTTGTATCTCGGGACACGTGAAACGTCGAGCCCTAGCAGTTTTTATTGTATCTTAGGACGCGTGAATCACGGCCCTGGCCGGGTTGTATCTTAAGAAGTGTGAAACACAAGCCCGAGCAGTTTTTCTTGTATCTCAGGACGTGTGAAGTGCGACCTTGGGCGGGTTGTATCTCGGGACGTGTGAAACATGAGCCCGAGCAGTTTTTCTTGTATCTCAGGACGCGTGAAGCGCGGCCTTGGGCAGGTAGCATCTTGGGATGTTTGAAACACGAGCCTGAGCAGTTTTACTTGTATCTCAGGACGCGTGAAGCGCGGCCCTGGGTGGGTTACATCTCAGGACGTGTGAAACACGAGCCCGAGCAATTTTTCTTGTATCTCAGGACGCGTGAAGCGCGGCCCTGGGCGGGTCGTATCTCGGGACGTGTGAAACACGAGCCCGTGCAGTTTTTCTTGTATCTCAGGACATGTGAAGCGCGACCCTGGGCGGGCTGTATCTCGGGACGTGTGAAACACGAGCGGCGATTTCTTGTATCTCGGGGCGCGTGAAGCTTCGGCCTGGCGGAGTAATGCTTCGGGACGTGTGAAACATGAGCATGAGTAATTTTTCTTGTAACTCAAGACGCGTAACGCGCGGCCCTGGACGGGTTGTATCTCGGGACATGTGAAACACGAGCCTGGGCAGTTTTTCTTGTATCTCAGGACGCGTGAAGCGCGACCCTGGGCGGGTTGTATCTCGGGACGTGTGAAACATGAGCCTGAGCAGTTTTTCTTGTATCTCAGAACGTGTGAAGCCTGGCCTTGGGCAGGTAGCATCTCGGGATGTTTGAAACACGAGCCTGAGCGGTTTTTCTTGTATCTCAAGACGCGTGAAGTGCGGCCCTGGGCGAGTTACATCTCGGGACGCGTGAAACACGAGCCCAAGCAATTTTTCTTGTATCTAGGACGCGTGAAGCGCGGACGTGGGCGGGTCGTATCTCGGGACGTGTGAAACACGAGCCTGTGCGGTTTTTTTTTATATCTCAGGACACGTGAAGCGCAACCCTGGGCGGGCTGTATCTCGGGACGTGTGAAACACGAGCCCGAGCAGTTTTTCTTGTATCTCAGGACGTGTGAAGCTCGGCCCTGGTCGGGTTGTAGCTCGGGACGTGTGAAACACGAGCCTGAGCAATTTTTCTTATGGCGAAGGCGCGTAGCCTTGACCTGGACGGGTTGTATCTCGGGACGTCTTAAACACGAGCCTGGGCAGTTTTTCTTGTATCTCAGGACGCGTGAAGCGCGACCCTGGGCGGGTTGTATCTCGGGACGTGTGAAACATGAGCCCGAGCGATTTTTCTTATATCTCAAGGCGCGTAAAGCGCAGCGCTGGGCGGGTTATATCTCGGGACGTGTGAAAAACGAGCTCGAGCGATTTTTCTTATATCTCAGGGCGCGTGAACCGTGGCCCTGGGCGGGTTGTATCTCCGGAAGTGTGAAACACGATTCCGAGCAGTTTTTCTTGTATCTTAGGACGCGTGAAGCGTGACGCTAGGTGGGTTGTATCTCGGGACGTGTGAAACACGAGCCCGAACAGTTTTTCTTGTATCTCAGGACGCGTGAAGCGTGGCCCAAGGCAGGTCGTCTCTCGGGACGTGTGAAACACAAGCCTGAGCAATTTTTATTGTATCTCAGGATGCGTGAAGCACGACCCTGGACGAGTTGTATCTCGGGGCGTGTGAAAACTAGCCCGAGTGGTTTTTATTGTCTCTCAGGATGCGTGAAGCGCGACCCTGGGCGGGTTGTATCTCGGGACGTGTGAAACACGAGCCTGAGCAGTTTTTATTATCTCTCAGGACGCGTGAAGTGCGACCTTGGGCGGGTTGTATCTCGGGACGTGTGAAACACGAGCCCGAGCTATTTTTCTTGTATCTTAGGACGTGTGAAGCGTGGCCCTGGGTGGGTTGTATCTAAGAACGTGTCAAAACAGGAGCACGAACGGTTTTTATTATATCTCAGGATGCATGAAGCGCGGCCGTGGGTGGCTTATATCTCGGGACGTGTGAAACACGAGCCCGAGCAATTTTTATTATTTTTCAGGACGCGTGAATCGCGGCCCTGGGCGGGTTGTATCTCGGGACGTGTGAAACACAAGCCCGAGCTATTTTTCTTGTATCTTAGGACGCGTGAAGCACAACCCCGAGCGGGTTGCATCTTGGGACGTGTGAAACACGAGCGGCGATTTTCTTGTATCTCAGGATGCGTGAAGCGTAGTCCTGGGCAGGTTCCATCTCGGGACATGTGAAACATGTGCCGGAGGGGTATTTCTTTTATCTCAAGACGCGTGAAGTGCGACCCTGGGTGGGTTACATCTTGGGATGTGTGAAACACGAGCCCGAGCAAATTTTCTTGTATCTCAGGACGCGTGAAGTGCGGCCCTGGGCGGGTTGTTTCTTGGGACGTGTGAAACACGAGGCCTAGTAATTTTTCTTGTATCACAGGACGTGTGAACCGCGACCCTGGGCGGGTTGTATCTCGGGACGTGTGAAATACGAGTCCGAGTGATTTTTCTCTTATCTCAGGACGCGTGAAGCGCGATGATGGGCGGGTTGTATCTCTGGACGTGTGAAACATGAGCCCGAGCGATTTTTCTTGTACCTCTACACGCGTGAAGCGCGGCTCTGGGCGGGTTGTATCTCGGGACGTGTGAAATACGAGCCCAAGTAGTTTTTCTTGTATCTCTGGACGCGTGAAGCGTGACCCTGTGCAAGTTGTATCTCGGGACGTGTGAAAACACGAGCATGAGCGATTTTTATTCTATCTCAGGATACGTGAAGCACAGCCCTGCGCGGCTTGTATCTTGGGACATGTGAAACATGTGCCTGAGCGGTTTTTATTGTATCTCAGGACGCGTGAATCACGGCCCAGGGCGGGTTGTATCTCGGAACGTGTGAAATCCTAGCCCGAGCAGTTTTTACTGTATCTTAGGACGACTGAAGCACGGCCCTAGGTGAGTTGTATCTCAGGACGTATGAAACACTAGCCTGAACGGTTTTTATTGTATCTCAGGACGGGTGAACCGCGACCCAGAGCGGGCCGTATCTCGGGACGTGTGAAACACGAGCCCGAGTGATTTTTCTTGTATCTCAGGATGCGTGAAGCACGGCCCTGGGCAAGTTATATCTCGGGACGTGTGAAACACAAGCCCGAGCGGTTTTTCTTGTATCTCAGGACACGTGAAGCGTGGCCCTGGGTGGGTTTTATCTCGGGACGTGTGAAACACGAGCCTGAGCTATTTTTCATCTATCTCAGGACGCGTGAAGCGTGGCTTTGGGCAGGTTGCAACTCGGGATGTGTGAAACACGAGCCTGAATAGTTTCTCTTGTATCTCAAGATGCGTGAAGTGCTGCTCTGGGCGGGTTGCATCTCGAGACGTGTGAAACACGAGTCCGAGCAATTTTTCTTGTATCTTAGGACGCGTGAAGTGCTGGCCTAGGCAGGTTGTATCTCGGGATGTGTGAAACGCGAGCCCGAGCAATTTTTCTTCTATCTCAGTAAGCGTGAAGCGCGACCCTGGGTCGGATGCAACTCGGGACGTGTGAAACACGAGCCTGAGCGGTTTTTCTTGTATCTCAAGATGCGTGAAGCGCTGCCCAGGGCGGGTTGCATCTCGAGACGTATGAAACACGAGCCCGGGCAATTTTTCTTGTATCTTAGGACGCGTGAAGCGCTGGCCTGGGCAGGTTGTATCTCGGGACGTGTGAAACACGAGCCCGAGCCTGAGCATTTTTTCTTGTATCTCAAGACGCGTGAACCACAGCCCTGGGAGGGTTGTATCTCGGCACGTGTGAAACACAAGCCCGTGCGATTTTTCTTGTATCTCAAGATGCGTGAAGCGTGGCCCTAGGCAGGTTGCATCTCGGGACGTGTGAAACATGAGCCTGAGCAATTTTTCTTGTATATCAAGACGCGTAAAGCGAGGCCCTGGGCGGGTTGCATCTTGGGACGTATGAAACACGAGCCCGAGCAATTTTTCTTGTATCTCGGGGCCAGCGTAAAGGCCGCGCTGGCGGGTTGTATCTCGGGGCGTGTGAAACACGAGCGAGCGAGCAATTTTTTCTTGTATCTCGGGGCCGCGTGAATCGCGGCCACTGGCGGGTTGTATCTCGGGACGTGTGAAACACGTGCTTGAGCGGTTTTGATTGTCTCCCAGGATGCGTGACTCACGGCCCTAGGCAAGTTGTATCTCAGGACATGTGAAACTGTGCCCGAGCGGTGTTTATTGTATCTTAGGACGCGTGAAGCACGGCCCTAGGTGGGTTGTATCTCGGAACGTGTGAAACACGAGCCCGAGCGATTTTTCTTGTACCTCAGGACGCGTGAAGCGCGGCCCTGGGCAAGTTGCATCTCGGGATGTATGAAACACAGCCCTGAGCCATTTTTGTTGTATCTCAAGACGCGTAAAGCGCGGCCCTGGGCGGGTTACATCTCGGGACGTGTGAAACATGAGCCCGAGGGATTTTTCTTGTATCTCAAGACGCGTGAAGCGCGGCCCTGGGCAGGTTGTATCTCTGGACGTGTGAAGCACGAGCCTGAGTGATTTTTCTTGTATCGCAGGATGCGTGAACCGCGACCCCGGGCAGGTTGTATCTCGAGACGTGTGAAATACGAGCCCGAGCAATTTTTCTTGTATCTCAGGATGCGTGAAGCATGATCATGGACGGGTTGTATCTCGGGATGTGTGAAACACGAGCCCGAGCAATTTTTCTTGCATCTCAACACGAGTGAAGCACGGCCCTGGGTGTGTTGTATCTCGGGGAGTGTGAAACATGAGCCCAAGCGGTTTTTCTTGTATCTCAGGACGCGTGAAGCGCGACCCTGGGCGGGTTATATCTCAGGACGTGTCAAAACATGAGCACGAGCGATTTTTATTGTATCTCAGGATGCGTGAAGCGTGGCCCTGGACGGCTTGTATCTTGGGACACGTGAAACGTCGAGGCCTAGCAGTTTCTATTGTATCTTAGGACGCGTGAATCACGGCCCTGGCCGGGTTGTATCTCAGAACGTGTGAAATCGAAGCCCGAGCAATTTTTATTGCATCTCAGGATGCCTGAAGCACGGCCCTGGGTGGGTTGTACCTTGGGACGTGGGAAACACGAGCCCGAGCGATTTTTATTGTATCTCAGGACGGGTGAAGCGCGACCCTGGGCGGGCAGTATCTCGGGACATGTGAAACACGAGCCCGAGCAGTTTTTCTTATATCTCAGGAGGCGTGAAGCGTGGCCCTGGGCGGGTTGTATCTCTAACATTATTGAATTTCTAGTTGTTATGTACCTAATAATGTTACCATATTCAAATCAAGGAATTATTACCATACACTTGTTTGGAAAGTTCCTGCAGTTTCCTGGTTTGCCAAACAAATTGATGTGCCACTTAGCAGCAAAGTGGACTTGTTTGTTTGGTTATGTTTTTGTTTTTGTATTTTATTTTATTTTAATTTTAAAAAATATAGAAAACTTGTTTAGTAAATTACTTTTGAAAATTGTTTTTGGGGAAATTTTTTTTTTTCTTTAAAAAAAATTAAAAAAACAACCTTGTTCAAGGAAACATCAAAGTGGTATTTTCGAATTTTTAGAAAATATTTGTACACAAAAATAAAATAAAATAAAATAAAATAAAACATCTTAAATTGATAGGTGTTTGTGAATTTTTTTTATTGTTTTTGTCTTTGAAATACACGCGCTCGGGCGCACACACAAAAAAAATGTAAAAGCAAAGAAAGCAAAAATACAGTCAAACATGTAATTTTGAAGTACCAAGGTTGAAAAAAGACTGGCACGACAGCAACACCAGACAAAAAGACTTCGGTAAAAGTCAACACAGTAGAACGACCAAGCAGGAATGGGCGAGGCAGATGGGCCAACAAAGAGGATCCAGACAAAAGGTGGCTAAGAGTTCGCATTGTCATTACCACGGTGTTCAAAAAACGAATCTACCAAATTCTCAGTGAGATACGCGATGAACCTTTCGTCCAATGGCCAGCTAAGTTGGGAGAAGCGCAAAAAGACTATGACAAAGGATCCCGATGTACCTTCCATAATGAAAATGGGCACCGCACAGAGAATTGCACGCCGTTGAGATAGCACTTTGAGGAGTTAGTGGCAGCTGGGCACCGAGACCAGTACATAGAAGGAGGGACACAGCCAGCCCCCCAGAACCACGATCACCCAAACGGAGTGCCGATCGACGCCCCATCTCAAGGCATAATCAACGTAATACATGGGGTATTCAAACTTGAGCGAGTATGTGAGCTCAGGGGAATGATCAAGAAGGTTGAGCACTTAAGGGAGATATTAAGTGCACAACCAGCCATCAAAAAGGCAAGAACGGAAGCTACGAATGTTATATCTTTTTCGGACAGAGACTTGGCAAGGATATATTGCCCTCACAATGATACACTGGTTGTCACACTCCGCGTCAAGGATTACGACATCAAACGGATTTTGATCGACCAAGGGAGCTCGTGTGAGATAATGTATTACGAAACCTTCAAACAATTGAAACTGGAGGACAAAGACTTGGCGCCTGCAACATCTCCCCTAATCGGATTCAACTCAATGCTAGAGTGGCCAGTAGGCAAGATAATCCTCCCAGTCAGAGCAGGAAGCATGACGAAACAAGTGAAATTCTAGGTATTGAAAGTCCCTTCCACTTACAACATAATCTTGGGAAAGACATAGCTGCATGCCATGCGATCGATAGCGTCAACCTACCATCAAGTATTGCGGTTCCCCAACGAAGCCGGAGTAATTGAAGAGGTCTTTGGAGACCAAATTATGTCCAAACAATGCTTCGTCACAATAAATGACAGCCGCGCTGCCAAAGGATATGTACAGATGGTGGAAGAACCTGAGAGCAATGAGATGTTCGCAGATGTTGGCAAAGCAGCTGAACAGAAGGCGGTGGAAATCTTGGTACAGGTAAGGATAGATGAAAAAGATCCAGAAAAATTCTTTTTGCTTGGCTCGTCATTGTCCAGCACTGAGAGAATAGAGGTTATGAAGTTCTTAACCTCTAATATCGAAGTGTTCGCCTAGGCACTGTATGACATGCCTGGCATTGACCCAAACTTCATCTGTCACCAATTAAATGTCCACCCAACTGTCAGACCAATTATACAGCACACTCGCAGATCAGCACTCCACCACGCCGAGATAGTGGCGGAAGAAATGGGAAACCTTCTAGAGGCAAGTGCTATCAGAGAAGTGCACTATCCCAAGTGGATATCCAATACTGTGGTGGTGCCAAAGAAGAATGGAAAATGGCGTGTCTGCATGGACTACAAAGCAGTCAACAAAGCATGCCTAAAGGATAGCTTTCCCTTACCGCGGATAGACCAACTGGTAGATCTAACAACAAGACATAATCGACTTAGCTTTCTTGATGCGTACAGAGGTTACCATCAGATCGCTATGTATGAACCAGACCAGGAGGTCACATCCTTTACAATGCCAAGAGGACTGTATTGTTATAAGGTCATGCCCTTTGGCCTAAAAAACGCAGGGGCAACATTCCAGCAGATGGTCACCAAGATGTTTGAACCATTGTTAGGCAGAACAATGGAGGCATACATAGATGATATGGTGGTCAAAAGCAAGGATGAAAGTGACTATCTTAGGGACCTAGATGAAATGTTCCAGATCCTGAAAAAGTACAAGTTGCGCCTTAACGCATCCAAGTATGCGTTCGGCGTAGGATCAGGTAAATTCCTAGGTTTCCTAGTGACCAACCAGAGGTATAAAGGCAGACCCCTCTTAGATCAAAGCAATCCAGGATCTAGAGAGGCCAAACTCAGTAAAAGAAGTGCAGCATCTCACTGGCATGGCAGCTGCACTCAACCTGTTCATAAGTCGGTCATTAGACAGATGTCGACCATTCTTCCAAGCATTAAAATCCAAGTTTGAGTGGGATAAAGAATACGACCGCGCCCTAGAGAACTTGAAAGAATACATGTCCTCTCCACCATTGTTAGTAACCCCGATACCTGGTCAAGAACTCTTTCTGTACCTGGCAGTTTCACAACACGCAGTCAGTGCGGTGTTGGTCAGAACAGAAGGAATCCAACACCTGCCCATCTTTTATGTTAGCAAAACCTTGCTGGGCGCAGAAACCAGGTACTTAATATTGGAAAAATTGGCCTTAGCCTTAATGATGGCTTTCGCATTACTTCCACGCCCACACCATAATCATTCTCTCAACTTTTCCATTAAAAGCTTTGTTTGAGAGGGCGAACTTTTTTGGGTGAATCCTAAAGTGGGCAGTAGAGTTGGGACAATTTGACATCAAGTTTCAACCCAGAACCGCAATAAAAATCCAAGCTTTGACAGACTTTGTGGCAGAGTTCACACCAGGAAGTCATCACATCTGTCCAGTTGACTTGACTGGTACAACTGAAATGGGGATGGAAAGTGCCGCAGGAACCGCGCAACCCCTGAATCAGGATGCCCAGCCACATCCCAAAACAGACCGAAGTAAAGACCAGCAGGAAGAGGCAAACCATGCTGCACCAGGCAAAGACTCATCAACAAGCAAAAACTTGGTACAATCAAATAGTGAGGGGCAAACAGTAAGCATGGACGTTGAAGAAAACACCAGCAACACTCAGAACCCCAAGGCATCATCCGATCCCTCCACTTGCTGGAAGCTATTCATTGGAGAGATGTGGAAACTCTTCGTGGATGGAATGTCCAACAGGCACGGCGCAGGACTTGGCATAGTCCTCATCTCACCAGATGGCCTAACAGTGGAACAAGTCGTCGACCTTGGCTTCCCAGCATCAAACAACAAAGCAGAGTATGAAGCGCTTCTAGCCAGTCTAAAATCAGCACTCTACATGAAAGCCACCGAGCTAATGGTTTACAGTGACTCACAGCTGGTGGTAAACCAAATTTCAAACGACTACGAGGCAAAGGATGAAAGAATGGCTAAGTACCAAGAGTTAGTCAGAAAAGAGATCATGAAATTTGAGGTAGTGCGGATAGAGCAGATCGGCAGAGAAGAAAATAGTAGAGTGGACGAACTAGCAGGCTTTGCTTCGATGGCAGATACATCCATCCCTCATCCGTTATTGATCGACTACCTACCAAGACCAAGCATTAAAGAACCTGAAGTAGCTGAGGTATGTTGCGCCGAATTAGGCCCCTCATGGATGGATTCCATTATAATGTTCTTAAAAGACGGTGTCTTACCTGAAGAAAAGAAAGAAGCCAACAAGATTAGAGCAAAGTCGCAACGATTTTGGCTCTCCCCATCAATGGCCTTATACAAGAAATCCTTCACAAGACCTTACCTAAAGTGTGTTCATCCCAGCAAAGTCGAAGCATTCTTGTTCGAGATACATGAAGGCGTATGCGGAAGCCACCAAGGGGGAAGATCATTGGCCTACAGAGCAATGTCACAGGGAGTGGCCTTACATGCAAGCAGACTCAGAGAAGTATGTCAAGAAGTGCGAGAAATGTCAGAAGTTCGCATACCAAATACATCAACCAGCCAGAAAGCTTCTACCATTAACTAGCCCATGGCCCTTCGCAATGTGGCGCTTGGACATAGTAAGACCACTTCCAACGGCGCCCGGTAACAGAAAATTCTTTCTTGCAACAACAGACTACTTCACAAAGTGGGTGGAGGCAGAAGCACTCACATCAATAAAAGAGAAAGATGTGAAGAAGTTCGTCTGGCAGAATATCATCACTCGGTTCAGCATACCCAAGGCTCTAATATCTGACAATGGCACTCAGTTCGATAGCAAAATTTTTAGAGGCTTTTGTGAAGAATACAAGATAGAATTCTACAACTCTACACCAGCATACCCCCAAGCAAATGGCCAGGCGGAAGCATCAAACAAAGTCGTCTTAGATGGATTGAAGAAAAGACTGGAGAAAGCAAAAGGCAAGTGGGCAGAGGAGCTCCCTCATGTTTTATGGGCTTATCGCACCACACATCGGCAGTCTACTGGAGAAATACCTTTTTCCTTGGCCTATGGCATGGAAGCGGTAATCCCACTGGAAGTTGGCCTCCCCACAATTAGAAGTGAAAATTTTGATCCAGACTTAAATGAAGAAGCCATAGCATTGGAGCTCGACCTTGCAGAAGAAAGAAGAGAAAGAGCACTGGTCCACATTGCCTCATACCAGCATGAGTTATCCAGAAAATATAACAAGACAGTACATCCAAGGCAATTCAAAATTGGAGACTAGGTGTTGCGCAAAGTAATGGGAAACACCCTGGTACCCGGAGATGGCAAGCTAGGGCCCAATTAGGAAGGACCTTACAAAGTGGTTGGATTAGTAGGAAAAGGGGCATACCACTTGGAAGACGAAGACAGCAAAGCCATTCCCAGGCCATGGAACACTGCCAATCTCAAACTATTTTATTTTTAGCTTTTCTTTAAACTTATTTGTAGTTTTCATTTTTTCAATAAAACAAGTAGCTTCTTTTTTAGCATAAATTGTTTTCTTCTGTAAAAATAGTTTTAGCGTACTAGGGGCAATGAAATCAAAGTTGGCCAGAATAACCAACTTTGAGCTCTCTTCAGCTAAGATCAGGATCTGGGCTGAAGAGGTTGGCTGGAAAAATCAACACTTCTCCTAAGCCAAGGATAAGGTTCTAGGTTGCAGGACGTTTGGTAGGAATAACCAAACACTTTGCTCTAGGTTGGCAGGAATAATCAACTTTGAACTCTCTTCAGTTAGGATTAGGATCTAGGCTGAAGAAGTTGGCTAGAAAAACTAACACTTCTCCTGAGCCAAGATAAGAATCGAGGCTGCAAGACGTTTGGCAGGTGTAACACGTCCGCGGGGGACCTCGGCTACAGTTCGGACTCCCTTAGCGTCGCGGTTCTAAATCTGAACCAAAGAGTCCAAATCCGGCAAATCGTTTGAGAAAACAGATTTTTTTTGAAAAGTAGTGCCAAACATGGACTGCTTGCGGATTCTGAGTCGCCACCTAAATATTTAAAATGGGAAATTTAGGAAACCGACTCGGTCAAGGCCACATGTCCGTCATCACCAAAGTGGTCTTGGCTCGGGAGCTTGGGTACGATCGGGGAAGGTCAGCTATGAGCACCCCCTTTCGCCCGGTCCGAAGACCGGCCTCTACTAACCGTGATATCCGTTTTTGAAAACATTATGCGTTCTTATTCCGATTATTAACCTAGAATTACTATGTGATGCGCACAACACAAAAGTATAGACTAGATCGCCTAATTTGGAAACAAAACATTGCATATCCGTTTTGTCTCGAAAAACGTGTTGTTTTCTTTTGCTACTCGCAAGTAGGCTAAAATACGGATTTGAATGAGTTATTCCAACTCACGTAATCCAACCTCCACCCACAGGCATTCAAACAGTTTATCTCATATAAGCATTTAGCCGCATGGTAAGCATATTGTTATGACAACATTCACACGCATGTGGTATGCTAAAGCATAAATACTTACATTGTACTCCGTGCCAAAACAAGAAACTAGTTAGCAAACATGCATGACCTAGTTCATGTTAAGTGACTAGTGCACTACATACAGAATGCAATTAGACAGGCTCGGCTATCCTAAGCTTGGCATGTGAAATGCGACAAATAGCATGTATTCAATTTGGAACTGGAAGTACAATGCAGTTTGTATGATGTCAGCAGTGCATGTAAACAAATGGATGAATGCACGCATGCATTGCATAAGGTATGGTAAGATAGAAATGCCCTAATCTACCAACATAAGCAGGTAAATAAAAGGGATAGAAAGAAATGGGGATTGGAAGACATACACCCACTCACACACCCTTATTACAATTTTGCCCTCACTCGGAGGGACCAAATAATAATACAGTCCGAAGAATAAATGAATAAATTATTACAGAATTTTAATTATTAAAATCAAATCAAATAAATAAAAGAAATGCGGCCTCACCTCGGGATCTTGTGAATGATGCATGTTCGATCGACTTAGGAAAACCCACATCGCACTTTCCACTTCGCTTTTCTGCTTCTCCAAAATTTGCCAAAGCCCCGTAAACCTTCCTTGCATCTTTGTTGAGTGCCACCGGCCGAGGAAACTACCACCGGTGCTTGTGGTGGCCATCGGCAAAATAGTCCATCGGCAGAATACATGCCGGTCGGCACTCTCTCTGCCGGTCGGCACAAAATTCTCTTGAAGCTGACAAACAACTGAATAAAGAAAAGAGGCATGGTATTGGATTTTTGAGCATATTTATGCATGGCCAATGCTTTCTATCATGAATGGGACTCAAGGAAACATGGCTCTTGGTTCTAGGGCTATTAATTGTGCACCTTGGTGCATGATAGCCTAAGATACCAAGGTTGCATTTCAATGTAAAAATGCATGCAACACAACAATGATAACTAAGTCCCTATCATGCCAAAGTCAAGGGCCTTAGTGACATGGGAATTGAGGTGTGTTTTGTCACTTGGAGTACAAACACCCCTCATTTCCCACACTTGGTTTGACACCCCAAACCAAGTAATGAAATGCAATCCATGCAAACATGCATCAACAATGCAACATGACACAAAAGTGTAAGACATGCCAAATGCTATGTAGCACATCATGGGAAGTATACAATCCTAAGCATGCACAATGCAAAGTGTGATACAAACATGAACACCTAAGGCAATAGGATTGTCTTATGTCAAGACCATGTTGACTAAACATGCAACACACATATACTAAACATGCAATGGTAGACTAAGCTACAATAGGACAGCCCTCAAACCTCCCTAAAACAGTGGCAAAACATGCCCAAAATGATGACCAAAACTCATGCAAGCATGCAAGGCAATAGGCCCAAAACCAAGGGCACCAAAGAGAGTACCTTACTACCATTATCAAGGCCACTCATGGCATGCATCTAACAACCAAAAACAGACTTCTATCATGCAAAATGACACCCAAAACCCATATATGGCAGCCCCAAAATGTATTAATCATGCAAGTATACACAATGCCAATTCCTAGACATAAAAGGGGACACCCTTGAAGCATGAAAATGGTCACATATGTAAACATACACACATGATTTATGGACTGAAATAGGGTCACAAATGATGCCAAATCATGAGGATGATCAATGTTGAGCATGCTAGGAACCAAAATGCGTGAGGCTTACAAGCCTAGAATGCAAAACAACCATGTCAAGCACACTATACATGGCAAAATCAGTGGCTCACAGCCCTTAAATGTGGCAAAATAATACTAGTGTCTTCATGAAGTGGGGCTAATACATGCAAAGGACATGACCTAAATGCAAGGCATTCTTCCTAGCATAATAGAGCATTTCAAAGCAAGTATAAGATACACATTAAGGACTACAAATCCGACCAAAAATAGAGGTTAAACATGCTCCAAAACACTCAAAAAAATTCTGAAATAAAGCTAAATGCAAGTATGCATACATGCTACTCTTTAGGCCAAATACAAAGGCAAGCAAAGGACAAAGGGGAGAGGGGTGTCCCTCCCCTATATGAGACTTCAAAACACCTCCCTCACCACTGAAAACCCACTGATTTTCAGTGGTGAGAAGACCAAAACACTGAAGTTAGACAATGCTCCAAAAAAAGGGCACAAAAGGACCAAAACAAGGCCTAAAAGAGTGAGGCTTCACTCAAACCAAAAAGTGACCTCAATGAATGTTCTTGAGCAAGTAAAAACAAGATTTTTTTATGTTATGCACAAAGCTTAAATCACAAAGCAAGAGGGGTAGAAACTAGTTGCAAGAATAGGAAAACTAAAGCAAAAAGTTTACCCTTGAAGATCCAATGAAGAAAAGGTGGAGCAGCCCTCCTCTAGTGATCAAAACCAGTCCAAGATCACACAAAACAAACCTCCAAGCCTCCCAATCTTGGATTAAGGTGTAGTAGTTGTAGACACCCCATTTTTGACCGTCCTCAAGACTTGGACGTCACCGTTGGAACACTCGGTGATCATCCATATGCGTGTTCGTTTGGAGTTCCCGGAGTTCTCGGCCAAGCCTCGCCTCAGACCTCCGAACTCGACTGCTTGTGTTTGGTTTTGCACCAAACACTTGTGTTTTGCATGAAAAGGAAGGCAATGCCTTGTGAGGCATCCCTACACACCACCTACCGACTAGAGGCCACCTACTGTCAAACTTCTATCGGCACTTTATTGTGCCGACCGGCACTAAGCCTTTTTTTTAAAATGGCACTCTTTGCCGAGCCCTTTGTCTGCTTGCTTTATGAGATATTTTCTCACAACAGAAGTGGTGGCTCTCCTCCATACACGTGTATGGAGGATGAGGCCTTGTTTTGCTTAGCTTGTAAGCATTCTTTGCCTATAAGAGAGGGGCTCTTCCTCTTTGATTAGGGTTAGAACCTTTTGAGATAGAAAACCAGAGCTCATATATACATATATATCTATATCTCCCTCTCTCTCCTCTTGTGTGTGTGTTCTTGGGCCCAAATAGTGTGTTTTACCTCACTTTTGCACCATTACACACACTATTACACCTAGCTCCGAGATTGGAAGACTTGGAGGTTTGTTTTGAGTGATTTTGGACTGATTTTGATCACTTGAGGAGGGCTGGACCATCTGTTCTTCATTGGATCTTCAAGGGTGAGCTTTTCACTTTAGTTTCCCCATTCTTGCAACTACTTTTTACCCTATTTGCTTTGAGTTTTTGAGTTTGTGTTTAACATAAAAAAGTCTTTTTTTTACTTGTTCTTGAACCTTCTTTAAGGTCATTTTATGGTTTGAGTTAAGCCTCATTACTTTAAGCCTTGTTTGGCCACTTTTCGTGCCTTTTTCTTAGGCCTTCTTGTTTTGGTGTTCTTTGATATTCTCACCACTGAAAACCAGTGGGTTTTCAGTGGTGAGGATGATATTTTCGAGTCTCATCTAAGGGAGAGACACCCCTCTCCCTTTGGTCCTTTGGTTGGCCTTTGTTTTGGCTCATAGCATAACATGCATGCATGCTTTCCTTAGCTTTCATTTCAGAGCTTTATTGTGTATTTTAGGTCATGTGTGACCTCTGTTTTTAGTTGATTTCATGGCCTCTTGCATGCTTTCCATGTTGGCTTTAGAATGATCTTTCATGTTTATAAGTAGTGTCATGTTTTGAGCCTTGATTCTCGCATATTTTAGCTTGGTTTCATGAGGATATAAGCATCTATTTGCCATGTAATAGGGCTGTGAGCCACTGTTTTGGACACCCTTGGTATGCTTGATGTGCATGTTTTGCATTTTAGGCTTGTAAACTTTGCTTCCATGGAGCTCTAGTATGATTGACTTGTTTTGATCTAGTGATTTGGCATCATATTAGATCTCATTTCATGTCCATTAGTCATGTTTGCATGTTGGCATATGTGGCTTAGTTCATGTTTTAAAGATATGCTCTTGAATGCTTTAAAATAGACATTGTGCATGCTTCCATGTTTGGTGCATTTTTGGGGGTACCATGGGAGGATTTGGGTGTCATTCCACATGCTTAAAATCTGTTTTTGTTTGTTGAATGCATGTCATGAGTGGTTGTATGAATGATGTCAAATTACTCCCTTTGGTGTCCTAGACTTGGGCCCATTGAATAGCATGCTTGTGTGGCATTTTCATCATGTTATGAGGCTTGTTTTGCCACTGTTTTTGGGAGTTTGAGGGCTGCCCTCTATGGCTTAAGTCCATTGTTGCATGCTTATTTCATGATTGTTGCTTGTTTGGTCAATATAGCCTTGAATGTATGCTTGTTAGTTCCATGTTAATTGGCCCATCTTGCATGCCATTTGTATCCTACATACTTTAGCTCTTTGCATGCTTAACATGATAGCTTGCATTGCATTTGAGCCTTGCTTGCATACTTGCATCTCATAGCTTGGTTTGGGGTTGTCAAGCCAAGCCTAGGATTGAGGGAAGTTCACATTTCAAGTGGTGCAACTCACCTCAATCCTTGGTCACTAAGGCCCTTGATTTCCACATGATAGGGACTTAGTATTCATTTGTTGTGTTGCATGCATATTTACATTAAAATGAGCAATCTTGGTTCCTTAGGCTATCATGCATCAAATGCACAATTGATAGCCCTAGAACCAAGAGCCACACCCCCTTGAATCCCTAAACATGATAGGAGATGCTGGACATGCTCACATTTGCCCAAAAACCATGCCTATGCATTGCTGTCTGTTGCTGCTGCTGTCATCTGTCTGGTGCAGGGATTTTCTGCCGACCGGCAGAAAATAGTGCCGGACGGCACTATTTTGTGCCGATAATTACCAAGTTCAGCCGGTGGCCACTGGAAGAAGCCGATGACTACACTGCCCAGCCGGTGGATCATTTCAGGCCTCTTGAAAGGCATTCTGAAGTCTTGAGAATTTTTGGAGGGGCAGAGCAGTAAAAACAGAGACAGTAGTGCCAAGGTGTGGGCTTTTCGGGCAAGGCGGGCATCGGGCATGCATCATTCACAAGATCTCAAGGCAGGCCGAGGCCCCATTTCGTTTCATTTAGATGCTTTAATTGCAGTACTTAGAAATTTGTAATAATTTATTCATTCATTTATTCTTCGGTCTGTATTATTTATTTATTCGGGTCCTCCGAGTGAGGGCAAAATGTAATAAGTGTGTGTGAGTGTGATGTATGTCTTCCAACCCCCACTTCTTCCTAACCCTTTTATTTACCCGCTTCGGTAGATTAGGCATTTTAAATTAGCATACCCTATGCAATGCATGCGGCATCCATGCATTTGTTTACATGCATCGGCTCGGACATCATACAAATTGCATCGCAATTTTCAAATTCCAAAATTGAATACGTATGTGATAGCATTTCATATGCCATGCTTAAGATAGCCGAGCCTATCTAACTGCATTCTTGCTCGTGTTGCATTAGCCATTTAACATGAACTAGGTCATGCATTGTTTTGCTAACTAGTTTATCTTTTTGGCACGAGTACTAGGTGAGCTTTTATGCTTTAGCATATCACATGCGTGTGAGTGTTGACATAATAGCATGACTACCATGAGGCTAAGTGCTTATGTGATATAACCGCTGAATGCTCGTGGATGGAGGTCGAATTACCTCGAATTGGGATAATACATTAAAATCGCGAGTTTTAAGCCCACTAGATAGTGGCAAAACCGCTTTTCTAAAAGCCCGCTTGAGAGTGGCAAAACTGATTTTAGCCTACTTATGAGTAGCAAATCATTTTTCAAAACAAACACGTAATGTTTTGTTCCAACTTAGGCGATTTGGTTTATACTTGTTTGTCGTACGATAACATAGTAAATCTAGGCTAATAACCTAATAAGAACACGTAATGTTTTCAAAATCGGATATCACGGTTAGTAGAGGGCGGTCTTCGACCGGGCGAGAGGGGGTGCTCATAGCTGACCTTCCCCGATCGTATCCAAGCTCCCGAGCCAAGTCAACTTTGGTTATGACGGACACGTATTTCTAGACCGAGTCGTGGTTTCCTAAATTTCCCATTTAAAAAATATTTAGGTGGCGACTCAGACCGCAAAGCACCATGTTTGGCACTTTTTTCAAAAATCGCTTTTCAAAACGATTTGCCGAGTTGGACTCTTTGGTTCAGATGAACCGTGACACAAATCGAGTCCGAATCAGAAGTGAAGCCCCAGCGTCTACGCTTCTGGCGACTCACTGGGACTTAGAGAGCTTGACTAACTCGTGATATCCTGTTTTGATTTCATTTATGTGTCTCTTTGCATTGCATGTGCATTGGTGCGCCTAGGACACCGTGTTGGCCATCTGCTATTCCTGAGCGGTTTGCCGGAGGCTTGTCTTGTCAAGGCATGTCCGTAAGGCTAACGGTTATGGCTCGCCAAGATAGAACACAAACCCCGGTTTTACCGGGGCACCCTTTTGGACCATTCGACCTAGTGCATAGTCGGAATCCATAGAGACCATTCCAAACTAGGACAGGTTGCTTACCCGATATAGGTTGTTTGAAACCGCTGCGTGCGTAGTGAAACCCTAGCTCCTGACAAAATAGGACAGGGAAACCCTACCCCAACATAGGGGTGTTTTGGTTCTCATTTATCTACTATGTGCTTTTAGAGTGTATCTCTATAGGGAATGCATATACCAGTCTGTAAATCTGGGCATCCGGCCCGAGGGCATCAGTATCAGTGTTTTGGGAATCAGTTGTCTGTGGATATCAGATTCAGGCCTAGGGGCAATGGTTCATGATCAGTGATCAGTGGTTGAGAAACAAGCAGATCCAAAGATTCGACCGCTTATTTTAAAATACCCGACCGTGTGTTGTGTGTTTATTTACTTTACGCTATGTCAGTCCGATTATCTGCTTATTTATGTGTTTTATTTATCTTTTATTAGGTAGTTGAGCACAATTGCTACCGATTCGATAGATATTCCCAAGCACTCGGGTCGAGGTCGTCGACTTCTTCGATCCGAGGATCCGATAGACGGACAACCAAAGGTACCACTCACTACCCCTACATTAAACGGAAGTCAAGAAGGCAGAGGACATCAAGACAACAAATACCAAAGGGCTTTGTCTACCCCAATTGCGGTTCAGAGAGATCGGGTTTTGTGTTACCAACAGAGAGGGAATTTATACCAAGAATCCAACCGTAACAAGATAGTATGGCAGCTTTGGAGGAGATGGTGCGCCACCTTCAAGAGAGCATGAAAGCAATGCAACAGATGCCGTCTGTCAGCAGACTTCAGCAACAAAGCCACGCCAGAGAGAATAGCAGAACAATTGCCGCTAGAACAAAGAACCGGAGCATCTGCCAGATCAAGTCCCTCCCCACCAGAGTTCCTAACGCCGGGAGATGCCAATGTTCAGACTGACATGAGCTACCCACAGACCACCCCCACCTCCAACCCTACCCCAAATTCAACCTCAACTATCAAAAACACCCACCAATCTACTGACTCCTTTGAGTTTGAGACTGATCCCACCGCGCTCAAATTAAGCAAGCTTGAAAAGCTATTCAAGAGATCTCAAGGGGTCAAGACTATCCCTGATATTGAAGATGGTTACACTGACGCAGCTGTGACGCTGCCCGACAGGTTCAAAATGCCTCATATCGATCGGTTCGATGGGTCTGAGGACCCTATGGTACATTTAAGACTATTTTCGGACGTCCTAAGGCCAATGGGCCTCGAGGGCTCCGTGGTTGTCTCTGCTTGGTCGACCGCCGTGTGGCGCTGCATGGTATGCTAAGCTAGATGATGACGTGAAGAAAAATTGGGACGAAATGGCTGAGGCCTTCATCGCGCAGTATTCATACAACACACAGATTGAGATCACTACCCGTGATCTCGAGACAACCAGACAAGATCCTAAGGAGAGTTTTTCGGAATTCAGAACTGCATGGAGGGCCAAGGCTTCAATGATGACCTTAAGGCCTACGGACAAGGACCAGATTCGGATGATTGTGCGCAATCTACAAATTAAATTGATGCAAAAATGATAGTAGTCCCATTTCCCACCTTTTCCGACCTATGAGATGGGGTGCAGATTGAAGATGCCTTGAAGCAAGGTTGATTGATAGTGATCGGAGCAACCCCAAGGACCTTCAACCGTAACACTAATGCAGTTCGAGTGGCACATCGCTACGTAAGCCTCCGGTAAGCATGGTCACCACAAACCCCCACAAAGAAATGCGGCATTTCGCCATTCTCCCAAGGCGTCCTAAGCAACCCACAAACAACCAAATACCCACCCAAAATTCCAACTTTCGCTCATTTATATGCCCCTATCCAAAGCTCTAGGGTATTAATCAAGAAAGGGCACTGAGGCCCCCGAGCCGCTGCCCCTACCAAAAACTCCTCCTACCCATAACCCGACCAAATATTGTGCATTTCATCAACAAAGACGGTCACGACACCGACACTGCTTCCTACACGCCATGAAATTCAAGACCTTATCGATAACGGGTGATTTTGCCTCCGAGAAGCCCAATGTTACCACAAATCCTCCCCACATAACCAAGCCCCACCACCTAAAAGACTTAATTTCATCCATATTGGGGCCAGATCTTATGACCCTAGTGTTTATATCACACCCACCCACTTGCCTAAACCAGAGGTGTTCTCCCCGAGTGCATCGACTTGTGCATGATGGACATCTCCGTAGCCCAGCCTTAAGCCGCTGGTGACCACCGAGAACAGAGAGAAGAGACCCAAGGAGAAAAGGTTTGTTGAATCGAGTCTCATGAATCTGGAGTTACAGTGGGAAGACATACAGTCCGAGTGACTACATCTCGTTGATAAGCCAAGGTAGGCCCAGGATGGAACTGCCAACAGGGGGAGAATTGTGCATGATCCGAAGGGATAGTCTGGGACAAGGAATCGATGATGTGACAACCGTAGGAGAGGACCTGGCCAATCTACAACTCCACAGCGACCAATATCCAGAGGACGCAGCAGTTGCGTGGTTCAATTATGAAGATTCAGTAGAAGCTACCGGGTGGTTGGACGATCACCCAGATGTGATAGAAGAATTTCAAATATGAAGCCCAAAGAGGCGGAACATCAAGAATAAAAAAGTTGAAAAACAGAGTGTTTTGCCGGAGAGCGCCGGCACGAAGAATTTCGCTCGAGAGTGGAGCATCTTGACCGCAGGAATTGTCGAGCAGCCGGATGTATTGGCACAGTCAGAACAGGAAGTGTTTGAGGGATCTGAGAGAGCCAAGAAGGCAAAGGCCCAAGTAGGGACTGAAACCGCTGTGTGCACAGAGACGGATAATGCTACGAGTATAAGAATGGAAGATGCCGCGAGTACGGGAACAACATGCCAGAGTCTGGCTGATGTTTGTCGATTCTTGATGGGATGTGGTGGGAAGATGAGGATCTTTGTCTTGCCCATACAGACGAAGACTGGGGAAATGATCAACCTGACGGTACCTGGTACCTAGGGGAAATTGACCACATGACACGGAGTGGGCGGTATTTCAAACCTCCACACTTGGATCAACCAGAGGGCTCAGGGAAAGACAGAGAGAGAGGCAAAAGGAAAAGCAATAAGAGGAAGCCAGACTAAACAAATTAAAAAGATACAAGCAGATATCTCTATTTGGGGACCGCTATGGCTTCGAGTGCACAGGAGGCTGCTTTATCGCCCATGGATAAGGCAAAGCTTTCAATAGAAACAACACCGTAACAAATTAGTGGGGCTAGTCTTTCCGGAGGGCTACCCCGATGTTGACGCTATCGATAAGGAATTACCGAGGGCACGAATCACAACAAGCCACTCTACATCTCCGTGAGTGTAGGATAAATGGATACCGTAGTCCTTGTTGATATAGGTCCGCCATCAACGCTCGTCTGCGAGGACAAATTTTACGCGACGGTCCGAAAGTCGCAGACTTTGTACCAACAATCCAGTCATCGTGGCATATGACAATACAAGCCGAGAAGTGATGGGGACCGTTAAAATCCGCACAAGGTTGGGCCGGACAACAGAAATAGATTTTCATGTCTTGGAAGTACCGCAACTTTCAATTTGTTATTAGGGCGCCGTGGTCGCATCAAGTGAAGGCAAGATTATCTACTTTACACCAAATGGTGAAATACCCCCACGGAAGGAGTAGCCATCGCCTTCGAATTCATCGATTCATCCGCCACCGAAGTATCCACTGCTCGAGATAGAGCATGGCCCCCGGAAGATGTGTTCATATCGGTTTTACCTTGGCCGAGGCTCAGTCGCATGTAACGCCATGGCCGCTAACGGGGGATATATGTTAGTGCCCAAGCCAAAGGTACCTCATGAACAAACTCCAATACATCCCCGGATGGGATTAGGGAAGAGCCGTAAGGGCATTGCAACATCGGGCCGAATGCCAAGACAACCCTCACACCTTCGCTTGGGTTACCGCCCACCAAGGAAGATTGGGTAAGAAGGGAAAAGAGATGGCCGGAAGAGCCAAAGCAAAACAGATGGGGAAACCTTTTGAATTGATACACCGCCCATCCGGTATTTTGAACGGACGTTGGTCCGAGAGGGGAAGATTTCATTCTGTGGTTTTCCTGAGCCATGGTCAATAAAGAGAAGAAACGCATGCCGGATTTGAGATTTTCTTCGACTTGCGCTATCTCGGGATGATGTTGTCAAGAGCGCATACCGACAGCTTGAGGCCAACATAGCAAGGAATTGGAGTCTGGACACAGAGTTTGAAATGGGGGTAGCATCGCCTGCCTACTTTCGATCCTTTGATCAACCAACAGTTGGGGGATGACTCCTGTCCATGATTAGAGATGAAACGGCCGGGCCAACCAATGCTATTTTGGATGCGCCCATCGCACCTCCCTCATCCGGGCAAGACGAGGAGGATTTTTATCAAGCAAAGACTGTCAGTAGTGAGCCTAATCGATTCCACCGAAGTCTTGTGAGTCTAATCGAGTTCCACTGCCTCGAAGTCCGAGTCCCAGATTCTCGGGAGTGATAACCCGATGCCACAGCCTGCCCAGTCAGTTTTTTTTTCTTTTGAGTCTGCAATGAGAAGAATCGGACGGTTTGGAAGTATCTAATGAGAATGAGGTAACGTGGTTTCCAGTACTTTTCTGTGCCTTTTGGTTTATTGCTTAAATCAGACTTTCAAAATTTTGATGAAAACGACGAGGACGAAATTCTCCGGTTTTGCAACGATTAATTGAACAAGAGCAAGAGAGGTTTGTTAAACCCTTAATGGATGAAATCACTACCGTGAACATTGGTAATCGAGAAGGACCCGCTGGCCGTCCAGATCGGGTCCACGTTGTCTTCAGAGGAACGCGAGCGCTTAGTCGCTTTATTAAAAGATTTCAAAGATGTTTTCGCGTGGTCCCACGAAGACATGCCCGAATCGATCCCGAGATTGTACAAAGACCGATCCTCTTGACCCCGAGGTCCGACCACAAACAGAAACTCAGAGGATCCGCCCGATTGGGCCATTAAGATCAAGGAAGAGGTCACTACAAATTGACGCAGCTTCCTCAGTATCCGAATACCCGACTTGGCTAGCCAACATTGTACCAAAGGTCAAGAAGGATGGTAGAATCCGGTATGTGGACTTCGTGGATTTGAACAGAGCCAAATCAAGGATGACTTTCCCTTGCCACATATCGACGAAGTTGGTAGATTTCACAATGGGCATGCTTTGCTCTCATTCATGGATGGCTTCGTGCTATAATCGATAGTAATGGCACCAAGATCGGAGAAGATCGCTTACCCCCGTAAGTACATATTGCTACAGAGTGATGCCGCTTAATGAAGAACGCCGCTACGATCAACGGGTCAGAACTACAATATTACATGACATGATCCATAAAGAGGTCGAGGTGTATGTGGACATATGATTGTCAAGTCCAAAGAAAGAGAGGGCCACTACACGCCTTTGCAAAAGTTTTTCCAAAGGATCGTGAATTTCGCCGCGTTGAATCCTCGTAAATGTACGCTTGGTGTTACAAATGCAAAATGTCGATTTCGACACAATAAAGGCATCGAAGTCGACCCTTCCAAAATCAAGGCCATCTTAGAAATGCCACCACCAATGACTGAAAAGGAGGTGCGAGGCTTTCTAGGGAAAGTGCAATTCATAAGGCGGTTTATCTCTAAACTAACCTTGACTTGTGAACCACTTTTTGGTCTCTTGAAGAAAGGAAAGAAGTTCCAATGGGACGGCCGATGCCAAGCCGCATTTGAACAGATTAAAGAGTATCTACAGAATCCGCCCGTGTTATCACCACCAAAGCCGGGAAAACCGTTGATATTATACCTATCAGTAACTGAAACTACGATGGGTTGTATGCTCGCACAAGAATCGGAAGATAAAGTGGAAAGGGCCATTTACTATCTGAGCAAGAAGATGCTGGATTGCGAGACCCGCTACACTCCGCTGGAGAAGGCTTGTCTAGCCTTGGTATGGACTACTAGGAAGCTGCGGCACTACCTGTTAGCTCACTCTGTAATGTTGGTTTCACGACTTGATCCCATCAAATATCTTTTCGAAAAACCAACGCTTACGGGTAGGCTAGCTCGTTGGTTGCTGTTGCTCTCAGAATTTGACCTCAAGTATGTGACACGCAAGTCGGTAAAAGGGAGGGCGGTGGCAGAGTTCCTTGCCGACCACCCGGTTGAAGGGGATGAAGCGGTTGAGTACGTATTCCCGTGATGAAGCTATTCTACACGTCGAAGATGAAACTTGACGATTTATGTACTTTGACGGAGCGCCAAATCAATATGGGTACGGATAGAGTGTCAGCCGATAGCGCTCGACGACTCAGATCCCTTAGCATTCAAACTCCGCTCAAAGTCTCGAACAATGAGGCAGAGTACGAGGCATGTATTGTCGGTTAGAAGCGCCCTAGAACTAGGGGCAAGACGCTTGGACGTTATTGGAGATTCAACTTGGTTGTGTCTCAAAGTAAAGGAGATTGGAAAGTGAAGGAGGAAAAGATGATAATATATCACCGCACCTTGGATTTGTTAATTCCTGGTTTGAAAAGCTAAGTTTCACTCACCTAGTGAGAGAGAACAACAGTTCGCAGATTCGCTAGCAACTCTATCTTCCATGATAGACATCCCGCCGAATCCTGGATGCGCCCAAGAATCATTGATCAAAAGTTTGCGCCAAAGATATGAGTCAATCGCCATAGAAGAAGTGCGGGATAACAACCCTTGGTATCATGACATATGGAATTTCTTGGAAAAGGAGGCATATCCACTAGGGGCAAACGTCAAAGACAAAAGGGCAATCAAGAATGGCTGCTCGCTTTATCATCCGCGGGGTAAATTGTACAAGAGAGGTCATCTGGGAATGCACAAGCTATGTGGAAGTCAAGAATCGGGTTACCGATGGAGGCCATCCATGGAGGAGAATGTGGGGCACATATGAACGGGTGATGTGGCACGAAGATCCTCGACAAGGCTAGTACCGTCTACCATGGAGGAAGATTGTATCGGTTTTGTTCGGCGATGCCACAAATGCCGATTCACGCAAACCGCATGAACATCCCGCCATCAAAGTTATACAACATGACATCGCCATGGCCGTTTCTCGGTTTGGGGAATCGATGTGATCGAGTCACATTCAAGGGGTCGAATGGGCATGAGTATATCTTAGTAGCAATAGATTACTTTACAAAGTGGGTCGAGGCCCGCCTATGCAAGGTTGAAGGCTTCGCATGTCGCGAAGTTTATCGAAACAACATTATCTCGCCGTTATGGAGTCCCGAACGAGATCATTTCGCATAACGGTTCTCATTTCAAGAAAGAGGTGATTGATTTGTCGGAGAAGTATAATGTGGCTTTTCATAAGTCATCCACGACGCCGCAGACCAACGGAGCGCTTGAGGCCGCCAACAAGAACATCAAACACATACCGCAGAAGATGGTAGAAACCTATCGGATCGGCTGCATAAGTTGCCATTCGCCTGTGGGGCTACCGACTTCAATTAGAACTTCAACCGAGCAACTCCTTATTCGCCGGGTCTATGGATGGAAGCCGTTTCTACCCATTGAGATCGAGGTTCCATCATTGCGAAAAGTCCGCCGAGTGTCGATAGTCGAGGCAGATTGGCAGCAGAGTAGGTTCGAGGAACTTATGCTCTTTGAGGAAAGAAGGCTGAAAGCACTGTACCATGTCCAAGGTTATCGGCAGAGAATCGCCCTGCTTTCAACAAGAAGGTTAAGTCCAGAATTTGAAGGAAGGAGATTTGGTGCTCAAGGACAACCGAGCTCCCATCCACGCACCCAAGGCAAGTTCGCACCTAATTGGACGGGTCCCTATATCATCAAGTCTATATGGTCGTGGAGTGGTTCCGATGGACCTAGATGGCCTAGAGTTCTCCCAACCGATCAACATGGACAAGTCAAGAAATATCACCTCGAGAGGCTCGCTAGGCCGAAGACCCGGAAGGGCGACCTAGGCAGAATTCAGAGCACGAAAAATTAGAAAATATAAAAACCGAGCTCACAAGGTTGAAAACCCGCAAAGGGCGGCCTTGGCAAAAATTAGAGCGCAAAAGGAGAGTGAAAATACTGAGTGAACCCAAGCCCGAACTACGAAGGCTTGATTCCCATCCTTGGGATACGAGGCGCCTTCATCCCAAGTTCAAATGCATAAACATTTTCCCCGACGCCTTTTGTCTATTTGATCACCTTGGTCATCTTTGTCCATCAAGATTCATCGCAATCTCCGGCAAAGGTTATTCAGACTAGGGGCAACTTTCCGCTATGCAAAGGTCGCTGCAATTATTCAAACTAGGGCAATTTTCCAATTGCAGAATCGGTTGTGCATCTCGCTGACAAATTTCAGCGTGTCCAGCTCGATCCATATCGAAAATGGTTTTGAAAAGTTTTGATAAAGATGACTTTGTTCAGATAAATCTTTTACAACTAAGACCATTTCGACCAAAACGGAAAATTTTCAAGACACAACCTTCAATTTCATTGATTTCAAATAGAGTTCTCTTGTTTGCATACAATCAAAGTTGCTTTTTATTACATTCATAAAGAAAACTTGAAAAGTACTAATAAAGCAATAAATCCGGCATGGTCAAGTCAATGTCCTCGCCCCTCCCGAGCCGGGTCAAGCCTCGATGCCAAAGTGGGCCCCTCAGGCCTCTTCATTAAGCCAATCCAAGCACTCATCGACAAAGTACAACCGAAAGTGGAGCGGGGCCAGAGTTCTTCGCCCTCCATGTCAGGCATACCGCCACCTGTGCCTCGGATTAGAATGCAATGGTACATTTATCCTTCCGCGGCAAGTTCCGATCATGACCAAACCGGCGCAGATACGGAATGGGAAGTAGAAAACAGTGAGTCAAGCCAATCAATTGATCCCCACGACGGGTCATACTATAACTCATCATTGGGAGATTGAGCCATGGGCACCGCCAAGCAATGCGATTCGCAGACAAACCGCACATCCACTCAATCCCCCAACCCCCATCAAGAGCGCCAACTAGGCGATGCCTGAAGAAAAAGCCGCGCCTGGAATATGCTGGGCAAGAGTCCAGAACCTTCAGTTTATCCATTAACCACACCTGGGGAGGGATAAAAAAAATGAGAGAATAAAGAATAGAGAGAAGTACGATGAGAGAAACAGTAAGAAAGGGGTTTTTGTGAGAAAAACCGAGCCTGAGGGCCGAGTGATGTGAGCAAACATAAAAATGAGATGGGGTGGGAAACATTACCGCAGAATAGTGGACTCTCGCTAATCTGATCGCTCTCGACGATAAAAGGCGTTTAAGCCCAAAGAAAGGTCTCACCAGACCATGGCAATGCAATTTTGCCCTCCTTCAAGCCTTTGGCAACTTCAATCAATCGGACACCGATCCTCCTAACCGTGAGACGAACAGAAAATGAGATAGCATACATAGACAGAGGGCGTGCCGCCGAAAGCCTTGCCAGTGATGGTCGCCACGATCACCAGTCTCAGAAAAACGACACACCAAACTCGGAATGTCTAGTGTCCCGTCACAAATCAGAGAACGAGCATCGGGTATTGAGAGCCCACACATTTGTCCTAAGGCTTGAGCATGGCCAAAACGAAATTGAGGTAGGATTTCCTCATTGCGCCCAGATTCCATTAGAGCTTGGAAATCTTCGAAAGTGGGACACACTTCTTGCCCACTAAAGCTAAAGACATGCTATCGTTCCGTAACCTTGCCGCTGCATGGAGGAATGGAAAATGCAGCGGGTGCGCGCAAAGTGAATAGTGCGTTTATGCCGAAGTCCGAACTCACTTTTCCGAGCCGCCCAAGTTGTTAATCCAAGTTATGAGATTTTGAGCAAGAAATTCCTCCATTTGGAGTCAATCGGTGGAAATGAAGAAGACCACGAGGCTAAGATCTTTGTAGAAGATAAGGTTGAGTGGAGGACACATGTCAACATTCCACCGGTGCAGATAGCCTACAAATGACCGGCAAGAAAAGTGCCGACCGCCACAATTTTGTGCCGACGACCAAGTATTATGCCGATGACAATCCTCCCGCCGATGGTCCTGTGTCCAAATGATGGTCTTCCTTCTATGATTTCTAAGCTTATGTCAATATTTGGGAATTCCACTCCCAAAGACTCTCCTGATTGATTCCCCTGAGTCGCTGCGTATTTGTTTATCGAGTTGTTGTATATTTGTTCATCGAGTTGTATGTCACTCACTTTAAGTCTTTGATGTGACTAGCAAGTTGTGCTTGCACTTGGCTAGTCTGTCGAGTCTTTGATTTGCTTATCGAGTTGTAGTTGGGTTACTACCTGATTATTACGATGCGATCCTTCGTTTTCATAAAAATAAGTTTCAGCCAAATACATTGTGGTGTGAAACTCATGATGCGATGCATAGAACATGCAAATGCAATACCTTTTGAACAAATAGTTGTTTCATCTCCATCATATGTTTTGCAAAAACACACGATTTTGAGAAATAAAACCTGCCTAAGGCAGTGCAATGTGCTTAAACTCCTAGTAAAAAGGAAAGTAAAGCAAGAAAATAACAAGGTAGCAGGGTGCTAAGTTTGACATTGGGAACCTCCTCCTTTCGGCCATCGCACCCTTTTTGCGCCCTTGTTCGGGTCAGTCATGTGATTTAGTATCTTCATCGCTTAAGGCAGTCCAAGAAGTGGCACCTCCAGAA
This sequence comes from Camellia lanceoleosa, assembly GCA_025200525.1. Taxonomy (NCBI): domain Eukaryota; kingdom Viridiplantae; phylum Streptophyta; class Magnoliopsida; order Ericales; family Theaceae; genus Camellia; species Camellia lanceoleosa. The sequence continues at coordinate 128,019,064 of CM045771.1, read as the reverse complement.
TATAAGCGAAGCTTCGAGTTGACCTCGTGCTACAACTTTGGTGAGCGATGTAACGCGCCGATGTTCCTTCTCGTATCCTTTACGCCTCGTAAATTTCAAAAGAAATTGTTTCAATTATGTCAGGTTGCAAGACGTCGCATTTCAACATCATGTTTTACTATGTTCAATTTCAATTTCTCTATACACATTGCATTGTATGCATATGCTTTACCGATATGTGTTCAATTTTCTATACACATTGCATTGTATGCGTATATGCTTTACCGATATGTGTTCAATTTCCTCTATACACATTGCATTGTATGTGTGCTATGCTTTTACCGATATGTGTTCAATTTTCTATACACATTGCATTGTATGCGTATGCTTTTACCGATATGTGTTCAATTTTCTATACACATTGCATTGTATGCGTATATGCTTTACCGATATGTGTTCAATTTTCTATACACATTGCATTGTATGCGTGCTATGCTTTATCGATATGTGTTCAATTTTTCTATACACATTGCATTGTATGCATATGCTTTTACTTGATATGTGTTCAATTTTCTATACACATTGCATTGTATGCGTGCTATGCTTTACTGATATGTGTTCAATTTTCTATACACATTGCATCGTATGCGTGCTCTGCTTTACTTACATGTGTTCAATTACAACTGCCTATACACGCCGTGATCTGCCACACACCTCCAATCGAGTAATTTGCATGTTGCTAACAATACCATACCTGTTAAGTTTACTTTCTTTGCAGGCACGATATTGTATGTACGGCTCATTTGAGGCCGGTGCAACCGGACGAGCCGCACAGGTATTGTATCCTCCGCGTGAGACGCTTTTGAGAATTCCATAATTCTCTTACATCCTTTCTGATTGTAGTGTAGATTGGTGCATGTTAGCTTATAATCGCCGTGATGTGTGCTCCATTACATTTTCTTTGCATGATCATAAGTTATGCCCGCTTGCATTTTCGCCAGTATTTTGCCCGCCGCGATATCTTACTTGTTTTGCATGATTGTCTAAGTCTTCGCCTTGTCAAAATGGGTCGCCTCGGCTTTGACATTCACTCCCGCCATTGTTATGACTTCCGAAGTTCACAAAGAGGCAATCAGAGACACCCCATTTTTGACCGTCCTCAAGACTTGACGCCACCGCTGGAACACTCGGTGATCATCCATATGTGTTCGTTTGGAGTTCCCGAGTTCTCGGCTGCGGCCGCCTCGCCTCAGACCTCCGAACTCGACCAGTTGTGTTTGGTTTTGCACCAAACACTTGTGTTTTGCCATGAAAAGGAAGGCAATGCCTTGTGAGGCATCCCTACACACCACCGGCTGGGACTAGAGGCCACCGGCTGGCTGAAACTTCTATCGGCACTTTATTGTGCCGACCGGCACTCTTTTGTGCCGACCGCAATCTGCTTTTTAAAATGGCACTCTTGCCGCCGAGCAATCGCACTTGCTTTATGAGATATTTTTATCACAGTAAAGTTTGCTCCTCCATAAACGTGTATGGAGGATCAGGCCTTGTTTTGCTTAGCTTGTAAGCATTCTTTGCCTATAAGAGAGGGGCTCTTCCTCTTGATTAGGGTTAGAACTTTTGAGATAGAAACCAGAGCTCATATATACATATATATCTATATCTCCTCTCTCCTCTTGTGTGTGTGTTCTTGGGCCCAAATAGTGTGTTTTACCTCACTTTTGCACCATTACACACACTATTACACCTAGCTCCTAGATTGGGAGACTTGGAGGTTTGTTTTGAGTGATTTTGGACTGATTTTGATCACTTGAGGAGGGCTGGACCATCTGTTCTTCATTGGATCTTCAAGGGTGAGCTTTTCACTTTAGTTTCCATTCTTGCAACTACTTTTTACCCTATTTGCTTTGAGTTTTTGAGTTTGTGTTTAACATAAAAAAGTCTTATTTTTACTTGTTCTTGAACCTTCTTTAAGGTCATTTTATGGTTTGAGTTAAGCCTCATTACTTTAAGCCTTGTTTGGCCACTTTTCGTGCCTTTTTCTTAGGCCTTCTTGTTTTGGTGTTCTTGATATTTCACCACTGAAAACCAGTGGGTTTTCAGTGGTGAGGATGATATTTTCGAGTCTCATCTAAGGGAGAGACACCCCTCTCCCTTTGGTCCTTTGGTTGGCCTTTGTTTTGGCTCATAGCATAACATGCATGCATGCTTTCCTTAGCTTTCATTTCAGAGCTTTATTGTGTATTTTAGGTCATGTGTGACCTCTGTTTTTAGTTGATTTCATGGCCTCTTGCATGCTTTCCATGTTGGCTTTAGAATGATCTTTCATGTTTATAAGTAGTGTCATGTTTTGAGCCTTGATTCTCGCATATTTTAGCTTGGTTTCATGAGGATATAAGCATCTATTTGCCATGTAATAGGGCTGTGAGCCACTGTTTTGGACACCCTTGGTATGCTTGATGTGCATGTTTTGCATTTTAGGCTTGTAAACTTTGCTTCCATGGAGCTCTAGTATGATTGACTTGTTTTGATCTAGTGATTTGGCATCATATTAGATCTCATTTCATGTCCATTAGTCATGTTTGCATGTTGGCATATGTGGCTTAGTTCATGTTTTAAAGATATGCTCTTGAATGCTTTAAAATAGACATTGTGCATGCTTCCATGTTTGGTGCATTTTTGGGGGTACCATGGGAGGATTTGGGTGTCATTCCACATGCTTAAAATCTGTTTTTGTTTGTTGAATGCATGTCATGAGTGGTTGTATGAATGATGTCAAATTACTCTCTTTGGTGTCCTAGACTTGGGCCCATTGAATAGCATACTTGTGTGGCATTTTCATCATGTTATGAGGCTTGTTTTGCCACTGTTTTTGGGAGTTTGAGGGCTGCCCTCTATGGCTTAAGTCCATTGTTGTATGCTTATTTCATGATTGTTGCTTGTTTGGTCAATATAGCCTTGAATGTATGCTTGTTAGTTCCATGTTAATTGGCCCATCTTGCATGCCATTTGTATCCTACATACTTTAGCTCTTTGCATGCTTAACATGATAGCTTGCATTGCATTTGAGCCTTGCTTGCATACTTGCATCTCATAGCTTGGTTTGGGGTTGTCAAGCCAAGCCTAGGATTGAGGGAAGTTCACATTTCAAGTGGTGCAACTCACCTCAATCATTGGTCACTAAGGCCCTTGATTTCCACATGATAGGGACTTAGTATTCATTTGTTGTGTTGCATGCATATTTACATTAAAATGAGCAATCTTGGTTCCTTAGGCTATCATGCATCAAATGCACAATTGATAGCCCTAGAACCAAGAGCCACACCCCCTTGAATCCCTAAACATGATAGGAGATGCTGGACATGCTCACATTTGCCCAAAAACCATGCCTATGCATTGCTTCGTCATTGCCATCCGTCTGCGTGAGGATTTTCGCCGACCGCGTAATAGTGCCGGACGGCACTATTTTGTGCCGATAATTACCAAGTTCAGCCGGTGGCCACTGGAAGAAGCCGATGACTACACTGCCCAGCCGGTGGATCATTTCAGGCCTCTTGAAAGGCATTCTGAAGTCTTGAGAATTTTTGGAGGGGCAGAGCAGTAAAAACAGAGACAGTAGTGCCAAGGTGTGGGCTTTTCTAGCAAGTGCATCGCATGCATCATTCACAAGATCTCAAGGCAGGGCCGAGGCCCCATTTCGTTTCATTTAGATGCTTTAATTGCAGTACTTAGAAATTTGTAATAATTTATTCATTCATTTATTCTTCGGTCTGTATTATTTATTTATTCGGTCCCTCCGAGTGAGGGCGAAAATGTAATAAGTGTGTGTGAGTGTGATGTATGTCTTCCAACCCCCACTTCTTCCTAACCCTTTTATTTACCCGCTTTCAGTGGTAGATTAGGGCATTTTAAATTAGCATACCCTATGCAATGCATGCGTGCATCCATGCATTTGTTTACATGCATCGGGCTCGGTACATCATACAAACTGCATCGCAATTTTCAAATTCCAAAATTGAATACGTGCTATGTGATAGCATTTCATATGCCATGCTTAAGATAGCCGAGCCTATCTAACTGCATTCTTGCCTGTGTTGCATTAGCCATTTAACATGAACTAGGTCATGCATTGTTTTGCTAACTAGTTTACTGTTTTGGCACGGAGTACTAGGTGAGCTTTTATGCTTTAGCATATCACATGCGTGTGAGTGTTGACATAATAGCATGACTACCATGAGGCTAAGTGCTTATGTGATATAACTGCTTGAATGCCTGTGGATGGAGGTCGAATTACCTGAATTGGGATAATACATTAAAACTGCGAGTTTTAAGCCCACTAGATAGTGGCAAAACCGTCTTTTCTAAAAGCCCGCTTGAGAGTGGCAAAACCTGCATTTTAGCCTACTTATGAGTAGCAAATCATTTTTCAAAACAAACACGTAATGTTTTGTTCCAACTTAGGCGATTTGGTCTATACTTGTTTGCTGTGCACATAACATAGTAAATCTAGGCTAATAACCGGAATAAGAACACGTAATGTTTTCAAAATCGGATATCACAGTTAGTAGAGGCCTTCTGACCGGCGAGAGGGGGTGCTCATAGTGACCTTCCTCGATCGTATCCAAGCTCCCGAGCCAAGTCAACTTTGGTTATGACGACACGTATTTCGACCGAGTCGGGGTTTCCTAAATTTCCCATTTTAAAAAATATTTAGGTGGCGACTCAGAATCCGCAAAGCAAATCCATGTTTGGCACTTCTTTTCAAAAATCAGTTTTTCTCAAAACGATTTGCCAGAGTTGGACTCTTTGGTTCAGATTTAGAACCGTGACACAAATCGAGTCCGAACTGTAGAGTGAAGCCCCACGGGCGCGTCTACAGTAGTGTGTGTAATGGTGCAAAAGTAAGGTGAAATCACACTTTTTGGTCCAAAAACACACACACAAGAGGAGAGAGAGGGAGATATAGATATATATGTATGTATAAGCTCTGGTTTTGCCCTTCAATCTCTAACCTTGAGCCAAGAGGAGAAGCCTTTCTCTTATAGGCAAGTAAAGCTTACAAGCTAAGCAAACTAAAGGCTCATCCCTCCATACACGTGTATGAAGGGGAGCAAAAGGTGATACAGCTGTCTAAAAATATCTCATAAAGCAGCTGTACAGGAGTCGGCAGGGCAAAATGGTCATTTTGCCAAAAAAGAGTGCCGACCGGCACAATATAGTGCCGATGGCAACACCAGCCAGCCGGTGGCCTCTAGCCACAGCCGATGGTATGTGGGGATGCCTTAGAAAGCATTCCCTGCCCTTCCAAGGCAAAACACAAGTGTTTGGTGCAAAACCAGACACAAAACGGTCAAGTTCGGAGGTCCTGAGGCAAGGCGCGTAGCCGAGAACTCCGAGAACTCCAAACGAACACAAACATGGATAATCACCGAGTGTTCCAACGGTGACGTCCAAGTCTTGAGGACGGTCAAAAATGGGGTGTCTACAGCAGGAATAACCAAACATTTCGCTCTAGGTTGGCAGGAATAACCAACTTTGAGCTCTCTTCAGCTAAGATCAGGATCTGGACTGAAGAGGTTAGCTGGAAAAACCAACACTTATTGCTCTTCAGCTAAGATCAGAATCTGGGCTGAAGAGGTTGGCTGGAAAAACCAACACTTAGTACTCTTCAGCCGAGATAAGGATCTAGGCTAAAGAGTGGTTGGCTGGAAAAACCAATACTTAGTACTCTTTAGCCGAGATAAGGATCTAGACTAAAGAGTAGTTGGCTAGAAAAATCAACACTTGGTACTCTTCAACCGAGATAAGGATCCAGGCCAAAGAGTGGTTGGCTGGAAAAACCAACACTTAGTACTCTTCAGCCGAGATAAGAATCTAGGCTGAAGAGTGGTTGGCTGGAAAAACCAACACTTAGTACTCTTCAGCCGAGATAAGGGTCTAGGCTAAAGAGTGGTTGGCTGGAAAAACCAATACTTAGTACTCTTCAGCCGAGATAAGCATCTAGGCTAAAGAATGGTTGGCTGGAAAAACCAATACTTAGTACTCTTCAGCCGAGATAAGGATCTAGGCTAAAGAGTGGTTGGCTTGAAAAACCAACACTTGGTACTCTAATACCAAGATAAGGATCCCAGCCGAAGAGTGGTTGGCTGGAATAAACAACTTTTGTAATCTTCAGCTGAGGTAAAAACCTAGGCTAAAGAGGTTGGCAGGTATGACCAGGTAGATTACAAGGTTAAGACTGAGGCATGTATCTCGGCCAAAAAATGTTATATTGCATTTAGATTACAATCGGAAAGTAAATGCAAACATGACAGTTAACCGAACTAACAGTTGAAACAAGAAGAGATTTCATTCAAAATGCAAGCCAAAGGTACAAAATATGGGGCCTTAGCCCGGTTACATATTCTTTGCAAAAGTAAAAAGAAGAAAGTACAAGATCAAGCAAAAAGGTCGTCAAGATCCGCATCCAGTTCAACTCGAAGCCCAGTTTCGGCAAGTAACTCGGACACACTTTCAACCAAGTCTTCCACCGGTGGCTCCACCCGAGCTGACTGAACGACGGGATCATTGGCGATGACCAGGGCATTATCAGGCTCTGGGGCCTCTTCTTCATCATCATCTTGAAGAAATTTTTGTTGAATGGCGTGGGCATACTCCGCCATGTAGCTCGGTATAAAATGTGGAAGAGGGTTGAGGAAGACCTCGGTCTCTGGGCTAAGACCGAGCTGCGTTACCGTCGCCTTCCATCCACATTTGAAGAATATATCTTTGGCAGCCTCGCATTGCTGGATGTAGGTGTCCTCCCACTCCTTGTAGCCCCGGTTTTCAGCATCTTCCACGCTCTTCTCCAACCAGGCGATTTCATCATTCGTCTTTTTCTCGAGCTTGGCCAGCTCAAGCGGATATTTGTCTTCAAGACGGCCGACCTTTTGCTTATCGGCCAAATTTAGCTAACAAGACCCGGTCAACCACCTCGGTATGTAGCTCGACCATTTTCTTTTTGGCCTCTTCTAGCTCGGCCGATTTAGCATTGGCCTCTGTCACGGCCTGCCTTGTGGTTTTTCAAAGCTCCAACACGCGCTTGTGAGCAACGTGGTTCTTCTGCAGGGCCTGCGAACAGAGAAACAATTTTGAGCTGAACCGAGCTAACAGATATAGAAATTGTGGCCAGAGAAAGGAGAAACTTACCAACACCATTGATTTTGACGCCGAGCGAATGGCCTTCAGCTCGGTAAGGTGGTCGTGGTGCTCCATATCGGCTGGAAGACATACACTCTTGGCAAGATTAAATGCCAGCGAGTGATCTTTTTCGGCTACCACTGAGTCGGAATCAGTGATAGCTCGGTTCTTGTAGGTGACCTTGGGCGCCCATTCTGATGGGCTAGCCCAGTCTGAATGCTCGGTTTGTGGGCTTGGTGGTCTGGTTGGCGGAAGCACAATTTCATCCTCGTCGGCAAGGCGTGGCTCGGTTATGGAAGTCCGAGCACGTTTGCTTGGCCGAGATGATGACGGCTGAGAGGTAGGGAGCGCTACCACGGCCTCGTTTCTCTGGCCGACTTGTTGTACCTCGACCTGGTTTGTTTCAATGATAAGAGCTCTTACCGCTCTCTTTTTGGCCATCTCTTGTTCTGCAGTTAATGGGAAAAGATTGATTTGAGGCAAGGTAGGATCTGGTTCTGGCGAGGGCTCCAACAAGAAGTCAGTCACCCTGGTCTTTCGCCTACTGCTATATCTATACGTCGGCTCGAAATTAAGTCGCTCGGCCCAACTTCTATTGGGATATCGTAGTGTGGCGCGAAGTACGTCTAAGTTGGGATAGCTGTACTGCGACTTTAGAAAGTCTAAATCTGCACAAAGAAAAAAGCAACGGTTAGTATGGTTCACAGCTTACGAACGAAGTAAAGAATGCACAAAACTAAGCCGAGGTAATTATACCGACGACTCATTTGTTCCAGTTGATTCGGTCGCCTGGGATCTGGGTCTCATGGTCTTCAAAATTCCCAGAAACCTAGAAAAAATCGTCGTCATTAACGTCCTTATCTGGGGTGTTCTTTATTATCTTTTCACGGCGGCATCTTATTCTTAAATAGTAAACCCATCCATCTTCGTTTTGGCCTAAAGAGTACTGGTGAAATAGCTCGGCTAAACCGAGGTAGAGACCAAGCCGGTGATTTAGCTCAGCGATGCCATTTATAAGTCAGTAAGAATTGGTGGAAAACTGGGTAGGGCAAAGATTAGTTTGTCTAAGGTATTGATAAAAAAGAGGCTGAACGGGAAAACGGAGACCGGCCTCTACGATGGAAATAACATTGAAAGGCACGAAGCTCGGTTTTTCCCAGGGAATGGTGTCTAGTTCGGCTAGTGAAAGGTGGACGTCGTCTGGAATTTGGTAATCCTTTCGGAACTCGACTATGGCTCCTAGAGAGTTCACTAAAAATCGATACTTCCCCATATGGCCTTAAATTATGTATAAATTAGCTAGAGTATTGGCTCGGTGGTGAGGTAACGCTAAGTAGCTCGGTTGAGCGTTCAAGGAAGTGCCTGGCCAACCTAAGTCTGCAAAGTGAAAAAGAAAGGTGTTAAGCACAGATCGTTGGACCGCGCTAAAAAGAAACAAAGGCAGAATAAAGTCCTAGCTCGGCTACGTGGGGTATGTCATTTTTAGCTCGGTTTGAGCGAGGGACCATAGCCCGGTTGTGGTTTATGGTGCAACATTCTTGGTTCGGTTTTTGACTAAGTAAGGGAGTTGGTTTGGCCCCAAATATTAGCCCGGTCGGTGGTTGAAGCTTTATAGCGCGGCATTGTGTAAACCTAATACAGTTCGCTAGCTCGGCTAAGTGAAACAGAAGGTACTTAGACCTATTTGAAACTACAGATATGGCATGAAGTCCTAGTTCGGTTGTTCAATTTTGCTAGGTGCACACCTAATACAAACAACCTCCTAGTCCAATTGAAGTGTGATTTCGGATCAAACGCATCGATTCTCAAATTATTCGTAAATACAATGGTTCTATTACATGGTTTCTCCCAGAAAAATGGAAACAAAAATAGTGTGTGCGTTTTGAGGAACATGTGGATAGTATGCTACATACAACGGAAACTAGAGAAACAAAAAGGAAATGGGATTGAGTTACTTACAGTTTGAAGACGTAAGGATGAAGTTCGAGATCACAAGGAACAGATTCATAGGCACTGTATTTGCAAGAGTAAAAACTCAGAAGAACGGAGAGAGAGAAGATGAATAGTAAGAGAAGTTGATTCGAAATGTAAGGTTTTTTGTATAAGGACGTGTGAAAAAGGCGGGACTGTTCAAATTTTGCGAAGTAAGAAGACGGCGTGACAGCTACGCTAGGCGAATGACAGCTTGCCACGTGTCCTTGGAATGGGAAGCGATTCGATTCTGATCTTGTTGAAGAAGCGTTTGTAACCGTACCAATCAGAGTCTTCTGAAGATTATAACTCGGTTGAAAGGCAAGAGGTTTTAGCTCGGCTGGTAACAAGTAATCCCAATCATGCTGCGCAGATAGAATTAAGGGGCAATTGAGAGGGTAATTTATAAGTAAATTAGGCCGAATTGGGTAATGGGTCATCTGTGGGCCGCAGTAAGAAAGGGCTGAGTAAAAGGGCCTTGTAGTTAGCTCGGTCCAAGAAAAACCTTGAAGTTATCTCGGTCACCACGGTTAGAGTGGTAACAGTTAGCTCGGTCATACCATTCTGAGTCAAGATGTTTTGAGCTTTCCTCAAGACATGCTCTAAATTAATCCGGCCCAAGCTTGCTATGGTTAGCTCGGCCTCAACATGCCAAACCGAGGTACAAGCAATGAAGGGCAGAACCGAGCTAGTTGGAGCTCGGTCATTTCTACCTCTTTAGCATGACCATGTTAGCTCGGTTGTTTGGTCATACTACCGAGGTAAAACCATCTCTCTTGGTTTAAGCAGTGAGGAGGGTGCTGGAGAAAAAGCATTATCTTTCAGGAGAGTGATTCCTAAGAGGACTCTCCATGAAGGAATAAGAGTCCTACTAGAATTGTGCCACGCGGAACCTATAAAAGCTCACAACATCACCTATGAAGAGGCAACACAACTTTGAATCTCGAATACACAGAGCTTTTTGTCTATTTGTCTATTTTGCTGACTTAGGCATCGGAGAGGTGCGTTTGTGTTTTTAAGAAATAAAGCGACGACGTTTAGAGGAGCGTACACTTGATCAACAGTATTATACGATAACATTATTTCTTGCTCGTACAGGTATTGATTGCGAAAATGTAACCTTGGATCAAGATTAAAAAGAAGTATGGAAACATTTATTATGTGTACAAAAAATATGACCAACTGCTCTATAACATGTTGGAATATTTATGCTCTGTTTTAGTTCGAAAAACAGAGGACTTTTGTTTTTAGTGAAATCATAATACTTTGAGATCAATTTTTGTTAGCCGTGTCAAATGGAAACTTAAATTTCGTAAATCACGTAAAATATTCAAATTTATGGATGGGTTGGTTTGGTTCTTGAATTTTGTTTTCTTTCAAAAAAAAACGAAGGGACTACATACTTAGAATTTTTTATTCACAAGTAGCAATTTATGATTCAAACTCATTTCATTATGACCTACGTTACAATAATTTAATTATCACCTCACACGCCAATTCTAGGTAAAAATTTACGACATGATTTTGGATTAATAGAATTACTGTTTAGAAAAAAAATTCTCAAAACAACTCACCTTTTAAAAATACCAAAAAGTTATTTTTGAGATTTTCAAAAATTATTTCCGTACTGGAATGAAAACTGTTTTGTGGGTGATTTCAAACTTTACATTGTTTTATTTCCAAATACAAAAAACGAAAGGGTCTTGTTATGGTGTGCAACCCTTTAAGGTTGCACACCATATGCAACCAACACAAAAAGTGTAAGTGTAAGGTATAAACATGAAACAGGACGGCAAACAGAAAAGGCGTAAGTGTAAGGTGTAAGTTGCACACTTAAAAAAAGTCCAAAACGCCAAAACATAATCAAAAGGCACCCAATTTTCTTGTGGGTTCAGTCATGTGTTGATTTCTTGCCCATGCTTTTTTGCATTATATTCAAACTTCGTTAGTGCTTTATTATTCTATTCTATTAGATAAAGCTAACATAGGACTTGGTCTGAAGTGTCACAATATTTTTTTTTTTTTTTTTTTGGATAATTCTCCAGTGTACAAGTGTACATCATATGTACTTGCATAAATTTTCTTAAATATATGTAAGTTACCTTACAAAATCGCATAAGGTTTCACAATCATTCATAAATTAACTCATAAAATTTTGAAAAATCATAACTTACGTATATTTGTGAGAAGTAACGCGATTTTATAAGGTAACTTATATATATTTATAAGAACTTACACAAGTGCATATAGTATGCACCTTATATACCCAAATATTTTTTTATGGGGAAAGTTAGGGATCATGAAAATTTTATCATAAAAATGATCATGAAAAATTTATGATCATTGGATTACCTTGATTAGTGTGTGGTGATTTATTTAAGTGCAATTCAAGGGTCACAAAACTTTCATGATTATTTTCATGAAAGATTTTTCATAATACCTAGCATTGCTGTTTTTTTATTACCAAATTTGTTCCCACAAACATCATATTTGGTTTCATGAAATTTGGGGCAAACATGAAAACTAAATTTTTTGCATTAATTGCATAATTTAAAAATAAATAATACTACAAACCCACCCTTATCATCTCAAAAATTATCCAGAATCTATATCTTGTGGTTCAGATTTATGTTACCAAATTTGTTTCCACAAACATTATATTTGGTTTCATGAAATTTGGGGTAAACATGAAAACTAATTTTTTTACATTAATTGCATAATTTAAAAATAAATAATACTACAAACCCACCCTTATCATCTCAAAAATTATCCAGAATCTTCATCTTGTGGTTCAAATTTATTTTACACATAAATCCCATATTATATAAATTTAATCTCAACCACACAATACTCATGCAAGGTAAATTCAAAATACTTAAAAGTGGGATTCATAGGAATTTTCTTTAAAAATTGTTCCAATCTTCAAATTCAATCATATGCGAGCGCCACCACTTCTCTTGCTAATAGCAATGCTATATGTAATTTCATCTTTTACTTTATGTTCTCACTCTTAGAGACATGACAATAAATAAATAAATAAATAAATAATTGAGAAATTACAACAAAAAAAAATAAAGATAAAAACTGCAGTTTGACTCTGGTAGCAAAATAAGAAGAATTTAGTATTCTTCAAATTACATAGGGAAAAGTTAGGGATCATAAAAAAAAATTTATGAAAATAATCATCAAAAATTTATGATCCTTAGATTAGCTTAATTAGTATATGGTGCTTTATTCTAAGTATAATCCAAAATTCACAAAGCTTTCATAATTATTTTCATGAAAAAAATTTTATGATACCTAACATTGCTGAATTACATAATATATCTATTTCCAAGGCATGTTTAGTAGGATAATAATTACACAATTCAACCACTTGCCTCCTTTCACCTAAATTCTCACTTCAAACACTATAGGAGCAAAAATTATCCTAATCATCCTGGCAAGGTCATAATATCAAACAACTTTAAGGAGCCCAATCTATCAAAGGCATAAAAGGAGATTTTTTCCTCCTAAACGAGGAAATTTAATAATTTATTGTATAGATTTCATTATCTCATTCACCTTTTCCCTTCATAAAAGCGGATTCTTCAAGCTTTATGCAATTTAGAAACAAAACAATTAAACCACGAGTTGACCAATCCATCCACTAGATAGGCACAAAAACAATATTAAATAGTTCATAAACTCTTGAGTAGATCAGAAGATATGCACAAAAACAAAAGCAAGCAATGAGGTTTAGATTAGTGTCCCTAAAAAGCAGTCTTTGAGCTTTATTCCATTCTTGTTTCACACTTCTTCCTTAAAACAACTTCGGGGACACACCACACTGATAATGTTTTCCCTCTACATCATGCAAACAATAGGGGCTATAATGAATTTCAGAAGTCCAAAACCAAGAATCCACTCATATTTAGGCACTAGTCATTTCCCGAATAATAAAATGAATTTGGTTTCCGTGTCATAAACATATTTCAAAAAAAAATTATGGAAACACGATATTACATTTCGCTTGTCTGTTAAAAAAAAAGCATATTTTCTGTCCCAAGAAAAAATGGAGTTGGAAATTCAATGATGTTAAGAAGGTTGTCCACTCCTCCAGTAAAGCTCATTCACATAACAAAAACTACAAGAAACTTCTTCACACCACTTTATACAAAAATGTAAATAGGTGGCACATAAATGGTTCACAAAATAGTTTATGAAAATAGGAGGTTTGACTTGCATATTGCATGCTGAAGTACACCCAGTAACAAAAGGCCACAATCTATTCAGTTTTCAAACAGAAAAAGAAAAAGAGAAGGGAAGAAGGGAATTAATAAGAATGAAACCATTGCAGTGAAGCCGTCCACTTTGATGCGACCTACTAGCTATAATCCAATCAACCATATGCTACCATCAAAAACTTGTGGATGAGCAACTCATGGCATGATCCAATCACCCATATGCTCCCTACACAATCAGCAAGGATAGATCAATTCACATCTCAGCCTGAATAAGAATTTTGCTATATAAAAAAGAAAATTTTAAAAAAAAAAAAAATCTTCATGACTAAAAAAAAGAACCATGTGAAGGAATTCAAGGACAAGTAAGCATCAAAACACGAAACAAATCTATAGACATCGAACAGAGATGGATCTAAGTCTTGAGTAATTGCAGCCATCTTACCCATCTTTATTGGTTGGGTGCTTTTCTACCTTCTGACTTGGGAGAAGACAACTAACATATGAAAATGGAACCTTGTTAAACTTTACATGATTATATGTTTAGGCCAGACATTGTATAGGTACACTATTGCTTAGCATCAACTCATCTCAGTGTTGGGATTTGGAATCCCACCCACACTAGCGAAAACATAAATAAAAACACAGAAAAATATGACACCAATATTTACGTGGTTCTGCACCAATTGCCTACATCCACGGGTATGATAAATCCACTAAAATATGGGATAAACTATTAATAGGTCGTAATAGTTAGACTTAATTCCCATCAAGTCCTATTGAAAATAAGTTCTACTAAAATCGTCGCTAAAAAATAATTTTTTGTGACGATTTTTTGCATGTTGCTAAAATGACTTTTTTTGTCACGATTTTTATAAATTGTTACTAAAATTTACAATTAGTGATATTTTTCTATAACAAATTTTTTAAACTGTAGCTAAAAATTGAAAATTTGTGACATCTTGTTGTGGCGATTTTTTTAAACCGTCGATAAAAGTTATAATTAGTGACATTTTTTATGACAATTTTCAAATTGTCGCTAAAAATTAACAATTAGTGACGGCTTTTAATAGTGTTTGATGAAAAACACCATTAATTCTCACAAGACCTGTTAAACAATAAATCCACTTAGGACCTACACATAAGTCCCCCTAAAATGAGTGATTACAAATATAAGATAAAAAATACCCAAACCCAAAGCCCTTGCTTGTTTGTATTTTTTCTCCCACCTCCCTGTCACTCCCTTATTCTCAGCACATAAATCCATAGCCCCCATTTAGTTATTTATAAGCAAACCCAAGGAATCTTAATCCCATAACCAAATCCTAGACATATTGGATTCCCAGTAGATTTCGAACTCTACCATCCCACACCAAATACATGTGTAAACCAAATAAATAACTAATAGGACTCTACTATCCCACTACGATGGACCAATCCTAACACTAACTTACATCTTCAGTCAATCTTAAGAAAACCTTTACGAATCTTAAACTAGACAGTAGAAATAAAAGGGTTAACATCAAACTGGTCTATTAAACCACTGATTTACACCTCTGATGTATTCAAATTGTCTGGGACCTAGATAGTAGATTTAACCCAACTCACTCACTGATACATTGCTCGTTGTGCAGTTGAAATTTCCTGTAACTTCTGTTTGCATACAATGTAATTTGGTGTGGAATCAGATCTCAGAGACTCAATCCACTAACAGTGGAGTGAGTGAGAATAATATGGAAATTGGTGATTGGCATTGAAGCACCACAACTGAGATCCTCCGAGACATAAAACTTCACTTGCATCACAAGATGAGTTAACCCACTTGTACTGCAAACATCTATACTATTATCTATACTATTATATTATATTAAGTGAAGGCTGGACTTGGTGTCCAAACCTTGGTTTGCTTCTCCTTATGCCACGTGTCCCTCATTTTTCTATTTAAACCCAAAAAAAAAAAGATAGACGGGAAGAGCTCTTTTATCAGAATCTTACAACTCGCGATTCGATTCACGATTCAATTCGCAATTTTTGCAAAATCGATACGAATCTATGGGTGAATCTATTTTGGAAGTGAATCTCTAGTGAATCGCACGATTCACAATCGATTCACGATTCGATTCACTTTTTACGATTCATGTAATTTTTGAAATTATTGTGTCCGACGTATTTTCGACTCTTTTTTTCTCCATCTTTTTAGTAAAAATGGCATAATACAACTTTTAATAGCGTTTAATACCAAAATAACCAACATATATAAATGATGTATTTTTATTTTAATAATCATGGAGTTTTTAATAAGATCCAATCAGATTCCATCAAACCCAACATATTTTTAACCTTTCTTATCATTTTTTTCCCTTTTAAAAAATCATAATATATCTTCTAAAGATGTTTAAGATTAAAGTTACACTATGAATTATCTATTACTATTTTATTAAATTGAATATTACATGTGTGAGGTCAATTATACTTTTTAAAATGTTTTAGGCTTTAAAATAAAATATTCTAAATAATTCCTTCTTATTATTTGGTCACTGTTACTTAGAAAAGTATATTTGCTTATTATCCAAATATCAACATTATTGTTAATTATTGTTATTTTAAAAATTAATATTTTGTCTATTTGGTTACTATCTTCATTAAGAATAGCTGATAAGAAATATCTAAAAAAGAAAAAAGGCAAGATGGTGATATTACATCTTTATTAAGAATGGTTGATAAGAAATATCTAAAAAATAAAAAAGGTAATATGGTGATCTTACATAGGAACCTTTGTTAACTTCTTACCTATTAAACTACGTGATTATTATTCAAAATAACATTTTCATTGATTTAAGTCTAAATATTTTATATTCATAAGATATATTTAACATCTAAATGTGTATATATGTTTTTAAGTAATTTAGAAAAAGTGACCGAATCTTTACGATTCACGATTCGATTCGATTCATGATTTGGAACAAGGCCATTTCGATTCACGATACGAATCTCGATTTGACAACTATGGGGAAGAGTGAGACTTGAACTTTGGACTTTAGATCTAAAGAAGAAGACTCTTACCACTTGAGTGGCACACAATATATAGTAAATATTATGTTTTATTTTCACTTATATTTTTGCGCACACATCACATGTGCCGACCGCTAGTGAATATTTAAATTAAGAATCTTAACTCAGCTTAGCACACATACTGATTTGAACAGATGGGGAAGAGAACTTGCTCAACTCGAGCAATCTAATAAAACCCAAAAATATGATCAAATTTTGCTTATTCGTGATGATCCCCTGAATGATTTCATGTGGTAAGAGCAAAAAGGTCCCGAACTTAACAACGAGCTCCAGACATCCACACTCAAAAAATTCAAGGCACAAACCTAAGTTATCTAGAACGTAGATCGTTCTGGTACGTGGAACGGAAACGGGAACGGGAACGGGAACGGGAACATGATATGCTACATGCTCTAAAATGTGGTACGATAAGAGTAGACTTGTATATATTATACTTAAGAATTTAAGGTACTTCTAAAGTTTTTTTTTTTTTATTTAACTATTAGGCTGTAAGTTTTCTGAATGAATCTCCAAATTCAATTGTCTCATAATACAAAGAATACATCTGATTATATAGTAATCCTAACCCTAAGACTAAAAATGAAAAGGAAACACTGCCACTACCATATAAGGAAAGGAAACACTGTCATATATATACACAATATATACCACCATACATATAAACCTAACCTAATATTCTCACACTCCCGCTCAAACTCAAAGTGTTTTAGCAGAAAACACTAAGAGTTTGCCAAGAAAAAACTAAAACCAAGCAATGGTGTGAGTCTTAGTAAAGAAGTCAGCAATTTACATAGCCGAAGAGACGAAAGGAAGCGAGACAAAACCAGATTGCAGATGCTGACAGACAAAGTGACAATCAATCTCAATGTGCTTTGTTCGCTCATGGAAGACAGTGTTATGGGCAATCTAAATAGCACTACAGTTATCACAATAGAGGGAGGTCGGAGAAGACTGAGGTACGCCCAAGTCAAAGAGAAGACAACGAAGCCAGACAACTTCAACAGTAGCATGAGCCATAGCACAATACTCAGTTTCGGCAATAAAATGGGCAACAACAATTTGTTTCTTACTTTTCCAAAAAATAAAGAAATCGCCAGCATCCAATAAAATGTAATGTTTTCAATGAGCATTATAACCCATTTTTTGATATTTTTATCTTATCAAAGCTTATCTCACTTTAAATTTTTGTTCATTATATTTGATCTTTTTCCTCCTAAGGTAACATTTAAGGACATATATTGAAAAAAAACTTTTAGAATTGCTTTGGATTACTAAATTTACCGTTTTGAAACAGAAGTGAACCATGTTTCTAAATGTGCATACCAATACATAATTCATTAGGGTATTAGCAATTTCTGGTAACACAGGCGCACACTAAAATTCAAGTCTCAAAACAACTAGTAAAAGAGAATTTCTAGCTCACCACAGCCAATACTTGCCGCCAATCTCACTTGTACTCAAATGTAGGTGGGCTTGGGGAATCAAAGCTCTCCAAAACCTGTGTCTTGCTTCCGCCATCTGAACCTGTTTCCTGCTTCTTTCCACCACCAAAAAGCCCTCCAAACCATGAAGAAGAAGACGAAGAAGCAGAGGGAGAAGAAGTTGATGACGATGAGGGAGATCCATCTCCCAAGCCCCCAATGGTCACTGGAGCTTGACCGGGTAATTGTCCCATCGGATATCCAGGGACACCGGGCATATTGGGCATTTGCTCTTCCATTGGTGGAAAATTCTGCTGTGCACTCATTACTTTATTCAACATGATCCCAGCTCCTTCAATCAAAGCAAGCAACACCCCACCAAATGCTGCAGATCTTGAAGCAGCACCCAAACCCTGACGCATCGAAAGGAAACCACCAGTGGCAGCACCTGCAATGATTGAATTCCACGGATCCTCTTTCTGGCGGACGTAAACCATTGTGCAGTCAAATGTGGAGAAAAGACCACCCCACACAGCAAAACTACCACCAACACGAGGTGCATTCATGCGTACTGCTTGAGTGCCTCCAATTAAGCGTTCACCCTTTGGTGAATTATAGATGCCTTTGATAAAGTGGAAAGCTGAACCTCCAACAGCACCCATGCCAAATGCACCACCAACGTCATCAAGGATACGATCTGGGCAAGGTTCCCGAGAGGTCTCTGGGGTACCCATTGATCAAAAATGGTAAGAAACTCTAGGATTATTTCTGTAATATATGATCAAGAAGGAGATGCTAGAAAGTTTTGGAGAGGGCGGAATCGTATAAGGAACTGGGAGAGAGTTTAGAGAGACAAGAAACAAATTTTATTATTTCATGAAGGGTGGCCGGTGCAGCTAACTTCTCCACAATTACTCTTCAGAATTACGAATCTCAACTAATAAGAATCGAGATACATTCCCAGCAATGAAATAAGAGGTAGACCTACAGAGAGACAAAATAAAATTAGTGTCATATGCCTTGCATTCTCCTTGTGCATTTCTATAATACCATCTTATGGCAACAATATCATGATTAAGCCAATAGAATCATACAAAAAAAAAAAGCCAGTTGCATGAAATTAAAGGATAGATATTCACTAATACCAAAGAAGCCAAGTTTCATAGGTTATTCCATAGGTATCATATTCCTTATCAACATTTGAGATGAGATGCTCTGTATAGCCCATTTAAAACAACAGTTTTTATGCATAATTGTGAAAATAACATTTGTAGGTATGTTCTAACTTGACTGAAAAAACAGAGTTTCTTCCTCACACGTTAGAACCTTTCTCAAGAAAAATTCACCAAAAGGAGCATGAACTATTTGTTGCTAAAAGTTCAAGCTATTTAATCTTCTCTTCTGTATACTTCATGATTAAATACTAGACCCTGTTACATGACAAGTTTACAGTGACGCCACCACTAATCTGCCCAACCCCCAAGTTTACCTGTATCATCTTGATTGTCTAACAATGACCTAAGTTCGATGTTAAGGGTTAGTTTGGCATAACCTAAATAAGTCAAAAAGTCAAAAAGTCACTATCTTATTTAAGTCACATCATCTTATTTAAATCACATCACCTCTCTAATACATCACATCAAACCCAACCCAAACCCAATCCAATCTCACCAATAAGTCAAAAAGTGCACTTTTTTAGAACATCCCAAACCAACCCTAAATATTTCACAAATTTCTGGTCTATCTGATTTGAACACTTCCTGCAATAATTCTTTTTCTTTCTAATGTAAATTTCAGTTTAATTCTCTTAATGTGGACTGCTTGGTATTCCACATGCATGCAATATATTTGAATCTCTTGGCATATAAAAACATATAGGAGTTAGCTAGCATAGCAGCAAAAAGGAAGGCAAGGTGCATTTTATGGCTCATTTAGAGGAAGGCAAGCAGAAAAACCTCATAGGCATTCAGAAAATAACAAACAGAAAACAGATCTACAAAATGGATACATCCTTTATGTTTCTGATGTTACATTTCTGCATGTGAAAAGCTAACACCTATATGAAGTTTGAAGAGGCTAGCACCTAACAAAATGAGGCCCAAAATTTTTACACTTCTCTATGCCACTACTTGTGGGGCTTACACCAAATTACACCACACAAGGCCATCACTGCAAGCTTCTATGACACCATAATGCAGTCAAAACACCTCATTGTAAATTCTGAATATATATATATATATATATTAAATGGAGAGAGAAAAATCACTTTTATATTGCAGACAAAAATGCTATAAAAGGTGACAGAACTAGAGCATACATATCAAGCAAACCCACGTGCACCACAAACAGGAAAATAAGGGAACCTCAAAGCATGCAGACCATGTAAAACACACATGCAAATTCCATGGCTTAGTAATTTCTAAATAATCAACAACTTGCATAATCTGATATATGAATAGTTGGTAGCATAAATTTATAATTTCCGCCCCTTATTCTGATCTAAGAAGCTAGAATTCCTAAATGGTATTGGAAATTCTTCCTCAAACTTCAATCAAGCTTCCAAAAAGAAAACAACTAAAAAGTTCAAAAACTCAGGGCTTGTTTTGTTGAGTTTTCATTTTCTGGGAAACACGAAAAACTTGTTTGGCAAATTGTTTTTGGAAAAATTTTCTGAGAACAACCCACTATTTAGGAAAACCAAAAAAGTCAATTTCAAATTTACAAAAATGAAAAAAAAAAATGGATGTCTAACAAATTTTCATTTTTTGTTTTGAAAACAAGAAAAACAAAAACAAAAAAATGAAAATGATGGGAAAAAAAAGCCACAACCAAGCCAACCCCTGAAATTTCACCAAACAACATAAAGAAATTCACTATGCATCAATTGACTAGAAGTTAGAAGCTTCAAGAGAAACTGCAAGGTATAATTAGTCAGAATTCACTATCCCCATGACAAAATGTCATATCCCAACTACTTGTGTTATGTGTGAAAATTTTTCACTCATTTCAATATAGTCCCGTATCATTATTAGATCACAAGTCATCTCGCCTTGTTCCACCATATCCACCAACATTCATTTTGGCATCAATCTAGTACTAGTAGCACGCAAAGTGACTAAACATCTCCCACTTATAGTAATCCACAATCGTTCCAGTTGATGAAGCCACCTTATAAACTTCAAACTCACCTTCAATCCCACACCAAATCTACCTTCTCACACATCCATCTCAGCAAAACATTCTTATCCCAGTGAACCAATTCATCTAAGATCACCCAACATTTCAATATCCAATAACATAGCCAACCCACTACTTGTTCTATTTATAAAATTAACTACAACAATAATCCATACATATCATGCAGTCACTACCAGACACAAAATTTCCACATAAAACACTTAAAACATCAAAAAACAGGTATCAGGAAAGGAGGAGAAAAGGAAATAAAACCCAATTCATGAGAATTTCATTATCAAAAACTATAAATTTACCCCAATTCACTGCCTTTCACATGACACAATAAAAACACTCCATTTCATCATCAAAACATCAAAAACGTTTTTTACTTTTGTTTGTTGGAACTAAAAGCTTGCCACCATGTTTAATCAATCTAAGAATCTGAAATACATATAGACATGTGTGGTCTGTGTTAAAAATCGTACCTGAAGAAATCTATGACTCTGCCTGGCGGAAATCTGGAATGCGATGAAACTAGGGCAGAGTGATCGAGAGTCGACTTGTCTAGGGTTTCTTTCTCCAACGCTATGCTCGATGCGCACGTGCCATGCATGTGAATTTCTTTATACGCCACCACCATTTGATAAATTTTTGCGTAAATAAACCTAACACCCCTAATATTTTTTTTTTGAACAATTTTGATAATTGTCACAAGTTTAGGGTGATTGAAAAAAAAAATTTATTTTTATAACGGGGTGTTAGAAGTCATTTTACATGTATCCCGGTTAATTTCAAGACTCACGTAAAATATCATCTTCACATTAATTGGGTAAATCTCAAGCGAAGCTCACAGACGTACTCCAATAAGCTAATAACACCTAATAAGAGTTAAATCTGAAACTTGGAGGAAGTTTACCTATAAATCTCTAACTGAACCTGTTAGGCCAACCATTTGGGATTTGATTGGAAGTAATTTTGATGCTATATAGACATAGATGAACAATAATGCTTGCAACTTTCAAAATTTGTGACTTCCACAATCTCCAATTAATTTGTGACCACTCATTATTTTATTTTATTTTTTTGGTTTTCCTCTCTCTCACAAAATGTGTGGAGGTGTGGGGGGTTTTAGGGGTACTGTAAGGTAAACTATACATATTTTAGCATATTTTAACGTAAAGATACAATAATATTATTTTTATATTTATATAACTAAGTACTATTACTAATAAAAATTATTGAATATTTAATATATATTTTTCTTTTGTTTTATCATGGCAACTTTAGTTTTGTAGTTATTTTTGTTTTTGTGTCTTTCTTTTTGTTTTATCAAAGAAATAAAAATTATTTAATGTGAATTAGAATTTTTAGATTATCTAATATAATTCTATCAAATTTAAATTTATGAATGTATTTTTTCTAAACACTAAGGAGTGTAATTTACCCAAATTTTTGTAAAGGTATTTGCATATGATGGTTGAAAATTAAATGATAAAATGCACTAATCTTTGTCGAATCTAAGAAGTTTGACATAATTATATTAGACTTTTTTGAGATTTTAATTCATATAATATTTTTTTTCATGTTTTTATCAGTAATTCGTTAGTCTTATGAAGAAAAAAAAATTATATTTTCATATCTTTTATATTTAAGTGTATATTTTTTCATTGTTTATTTATATCTACATACTATTAACATTACTATTAAAAAGAAGTATAATTATATCAAATTTGTGAGCGTTATTACATTTTTTAAAACCCAAAAGTGGTCAATCAAATTTACTCAAAAATAAATTATGGTGTATTTAGAAGTTTTGGTTTAGATTTTATTTATTTTTTTCGGCTAAATTATAATAAAACTATTCTTATTTTCTAATAAATGCATAAGCACTTATTGAGTTTATGAAATGATATATTACTATGGGACAACATTTAACAAATATCAATAAAATTGTTATTTTGGTGGTATTATATGCACTAATTAGGGGTGCCTCTATTTACACACCACATATAATCTCAGGGCACACCATTAATTGGTTATTTTCTATTACAATAATGACCTTACATAAAATGACCAAAATAACCACAAAAGAATATCAATACACCCCCCACACACCACCACTCACCGCCGCCTGATTCGTGACAGTGAAAGAATTTAATTGGTTTTTTTTTTTTTGAATCAGTTCACCAAGACCCTTGATAAAAACCTCAGTCAGAATTTCAATTTAGACTCACATAACCCTAGATCGCATAGAATTTTATTTCAAATCTTCATTTTTTTAGCTAGTATTGGGATAATTGTCAGATCGTATCACTCAAATAAAAAATAAATAAATAAATTTCCGACTGTATTTGATATGATCTATTCTGTGTGGTATGGGTCATTTTATATTTGGATTTCATGTGGAGGTCTGTGTTTGACCCATTTGGTTACAACTTTTAATATTTTGATAATGTATAGTGTTTTTTTTTTTTTTTTTTTTGGTATATTGTGTTGAGGGTGACTAGTTTTGTTTTTGTGCTTTGTATCCCTTGTTAGTTTCCTGTTTTTTCTTTTGGTTCATAAAGGGTGGATATCATTTTATGGCATTGCAAAACTTCACAGTTCTGAACAAATTTCCAGCTATATATTCTATGTTTAAGCTCCTTCATCGACAAGTTAATGAAGAGTTTCAAATTATTTATTTTAGGATATAAAAAGATAGTTTTCGTGTCTGTTTTACATATGTTGTTGTGTATATATGGGTTGATATTAAATATCTTGCTATGCACCCTTGTTATGGTGGGGGGGTGGTTGAGCCAATGGTGGAGGGAAGAAGCAGGTGGAAGGGTTTGGGACTGTGGTTGGAAATGGTAAGGCAGAGAGAGTGATGGATTGAGGAGTGAGGAAGAGATTCGCCGGAGAAGAATGAGGGAGAGGCGACGGCCGACGGCAGTGGCTAGGGTTAAGGTTAGAGTTAGGGTTGGGGTTAGTGGGATGGTTGAAGAAGATGAGGATATTTTAGGTATATTTAAAAATGGATGGTGTGTATTAAGCAAAAATAATAAAGTTAAAATTGTGTTTAGTGTGCATTAAGTAAGTGATGTGCCTTGAGACTAACTAGAGACACCCACTAATTAGTATACCAACCGGTTATGACATTATTATTGACCCCACTCATTATACAAATTACAAATAGCTAAAGAATAATGTTATATGTACTAGTTAATGTACTAACTAGTGTACTAACAGATGATGTGACATAATTTTAGAGGTTTTGAGTATTTATAATTTGTATAATAAATTTGGTCAATAATAATGGCATAACACTAGTTGGTACACTAATTGGTGTAGTGTACACTAATTGGTGTATGTAGCACCACCGATATCTAAAACTTTTAAATTTATATCACATCATCTATTATTACACTAATTGATATATTAATTAGTGTATATAGCACTATTCTTATTATTTTATTCTTTGACTTTTATTGGTATTCCAACATTTGACCATTTAATTATATATATTGTTGAGTTAAATCAGTCATATTAACTCGCCTAACCACTCGTGGAATTTGTGCAACCCTATTGTTAATTGTTATTTTGCAAAGTATTTGTTCTAAATTATAGTGTAAACGTTATTATTTATGAAAAACAATTCAATTTTAAATATTGTCCAACCAACTAACTTTTTGACTCTCTTCATCGAGAAATTTGGGCTGTGTTTGGTACAGTTTTGAAAACTTAATTCCACCCCTCTATTTGTATGCATTGTTTGTATTTGGAATTGTGATTCCATCACACATTTCAAAACATATTTCTCTCTCATGTTTGGCTAATCTCTCTCTCTAGCGTTCTCCATTTGAAAAGCATACGATTTTTGAATTTTGGATCTACTCGGTCATCCTCCCGGACGTCCTCCCAGATGTCTGGCTAGTCGTCTGCCTGGCTGACCGGAACAATGTTCCTTTTTTTTTTTTCTTTGGCACCTGTTATTTTTATATTTTAAATAAAAAATATTTTGAAATTTTTTTATGAGTTTTGAATAGAATTTTGGGTTGTATATTTGGTTATGAATTGTAAATTTTTTAATCAAATATCATATGTCACATCACTCAATTCAAACTTAATTCAAAATTCTTTTCAAAACTCATGACCAAACAAATTTTTCACACTCAAATCATAATTCCAAAACTCACAAACTCAAAATACAACTCTATTCTCAAATCATAATTCTAAAACTCTACCAAACGCAACCTTGAGTTTTTCAAGGAAAGAATGAAAATAAATTTTTATTTAGTTTGAGAATGTAAATTCTGATAAAAATAAGTAATTAAATTTTTTTTTTATTTTGAATTGATTTAAACGTTATAATCATAAAAATTTAAAATCGCATTCTCATTTATTCGTGCTCCATTTGTTTAGAATGAAAATAATAAAAAGCGAAGGGAAAGAGAAAAAAATATAATTTTTATAAATTTGTTTAACATCAAAGTAGTATAAAGTAAAAGAAAATTAATTTTCTTATAGAACTTATATTAGCATATAATTAACTTTCTAATTTCTTACAAATTACATAAGAAAATACAAGTAAATGTGAATGTGTCTATATAAGGAATTACGTATAATTAAAATTTTAATTTTTTAATTTTTCTATTTATTTTCTTTCACTTAATTTTCTATCACTTTTACTTTGTATCAAATATTTTTTTTCTTATCGAACATAGCCTAATTTGTAAAAATGGCCTGCGACCCGTGGTGAGTCCAGCCCGGTTAGGCCCGGGTCCAAGCTCAGCCTAGGACCTTGGGCCTGGACCTAAGCCGTCATTTTAAAGCTTGACTTGACCCATGAGCATGGCCCACCTGGCCCGGCCTAGCCCGTGGCTCGGCCCATCGACCGGCTCAAAAGCCCACTCAAAGCCCGACTCAAGACCCAACTTGCCCGAGGCCTAGTGTAATTTTTTATGGAAAAAATAGAAGAAAAAAAGTGTTGAGACTCGTCCAGACCCAACCCAAGCCCGAGCCCAAGCCCAAGTCCAGGCTCGTCAGCCTGCCCAAAGCCTGAATACCCCTTGGGCCTAATTTTCTAACCTGTGGCCCAGCTTGAATTTTGGCAGGCGCACACAAGGCCCATCACGAGTCAGCTCGAGCATGGGCCTAGGTGGGCTGGGTCAAGCCATTATTACACCCCTACCTAAAAATTGTCATTAATTGTGATATACGAATAAAAAAATATATATTAAATTTTATAATAATATTTAAAATATATAAAAAATATACGACAAATTTCACTTTACTCGCTTGTGCTATGTATGAATTATCCCATCTCATTTAGAAATAACAACATAAAATTTTTTGGTTTGTACATTGAAGTGCACTATTAAATATTTCATTCAATTTAACAAGAAGTGTGAAACACTTGCTAGATATAAAGGGATTATATGTTAATTTTTAAATTTTAATAGGATCACACATAAAATAAAGCACATAAGATTAAGTGCATTTTTTTTTCCAAATAAATGACGAAAATATTCTTAATTCACATAATTAAGTTACTTATATATAGAACTATTCTACAATGCACCTTAGTATACAAACTACAAGGAGATCCAAAACCCATCCAAATGAAAAATTATCATATATGGTGGGCTTATATCTTACACGAATGTCTTATAATTCTATTGGTTACATATTTACTATTTTTTTTCTATGTATTATATAAAATAATTAATAAAATTGAAAACACATCCAACCTAATTAAAATTGGGATTTTTGGTGAAAAGCCCCTCTCATTGGGCCTTTTTTATGTGTAGCCCACAGAATAAAATAATGGCCCCAAAAGTCCCTCTAATTAAAAAAATATGATGAAATGACTAAAATACCCTTCCATATAAACGGGGGAATATGAAACAATTGCATTGTTTCTCTTCCCTTACTCTGTTTCATCGCTTGGAAACCCTCATCTCTCCTCTGAACACCTTCATTCAAAAACCCTAGCATCCGATTCTTATTACTCTCTCTCTAGAGCTACTTTGTTTTTCTATCCTTACAACGTTATAGGTTTGTCACTTGGCGTCGAACGTCGAACTCCGCATTGCGCTTTCTCTCTCTCTTGAGCACACCTTGTGAGTTGTGATTTCTATACTTCCACACTTCTCCCATATTTTGTAGGTGATTTTTTCCCTTTTTGTTCTATTTTTTCTGTGAATTTGTTGAATGTTAAACCCCCTTTTTTTTTTATCTTTTGACTATTCTTTGTACTGGACAACTACTTCAGAACATGCAGTTTTGCTTCAATTTGGTTGCTTTGATTGTCCTGCAATTTCATTGCTTTCAATTTTACTTACTTCATGAATTTTGGCTGTAGTTAATTTTAACATTTATGCATTTATTAAAAATATATTTGAATTATACATAGATATTTTTATTTTATTTTTTTGTTTATTCTAGTGTATATTGTTCAGAGTAAAATTTTACTTTCAACCGGAGTAAAATTTTACTTGCAATGAGAGTAAAGTTTTACTTCTAAACAGAGTAAAATTTTACTTCAAAACTTTGTTGTTTCATTACAATGTTTTGTGTATTTTTATGCTTTCATCAATACCTCTTGATTTCTTACTGTATGTGTTCTCTAGCTTTTGCTCATTACATAAATGTGTATATCAATTTGTATATGAATACATATCTCTATATATACACATATTTATGTATGTGAATGTGATTGTAGTTTCGTCATTTCTCTGATTTCGGTTTAAATGTGAATTGTACATGTTAATTTCAAAATTGTGTTGCATATAGTCAAAATTGAGACAAGGTTTTCTTGATTCTTGGTTCTAGAAATGTTGTAGGTGTTTTTTGTTTATTTCCTAGGGTATATTGTTTAGAGTAAAATTTTACTGCCAAACAGAGTAAAATTTTACTTTCAGAGGAAAGCTTTACTGTCTCATTACAATGTTTGTACATTTTCTTTTAGTTTGTCACTTTGTTGTTTAAAGTAAAATGTTACATTGTTGATATAAGGAAACTTTTTAGTATTATAAAATGGTTGTTACTAAAAGCAAATGTAGAGATAATGGTGATGATGATTTTGAAGTTCTACCAACAATTATACAAAAGAAGAAAGTGTCTGGAAAAAAAAAAAAAAGAAGCAAAAGTAGTAAAAAATCCACAAGCAACGTAGATAATGCATCTGATGATAATTTTGTGCTTCCATCAACAAGACTGAGGAAGGGTTTCGCTAGTGATGATGAAGGCTCTAAAGAAAGCAATCCAATGCCTTCAACAACAAAACCTTCGAAGTCAAATATTGTATATGGAGTACGGGAGAGGAAGAACTATGTGAAACAATATAGGTCAAATGTTGTTTCATTGATAAACCTAATACAAGACACAAGGTTCACTGAAAGACACATTACTACCCTCGAGAAAACACCTTTTGGGATGTTATTCAAATCTTTTTAGAAGAAAAAAGATGTGGTGTTGAAAAAGTTCAAGAAGGTTGATGATAATGTTATGGATGTGATTAAGTCTTATGACTTTCATAGAAAGGGATTCAAGCTTGGGGGGAAAATGTGTGACATACGGGACAGTGACGTTACTTTGATTTTTGGGATAAAATCGGGAACAAAAAAAGTAGACGTCTCTTATGGGAAGAAACAAGAATTAGCTTTTGT
The DNA here is from genome assembly GCA_025200525.1 of Camellia lanceoleosa. Classification (NCBI taxonomy): domain Eukaryota; kingdom Viridiplantae; phylum Streptophyta; class Magnoliopsida; order Ericales; family Theaceae; genus Camellia; species Camellia lanceoleosa. The sequence continues at coordinate 127,990,390 of CM045771.1, read as the reverse complement.
AAAGAGAAGGTTTCGTAATATGTCAAGAATATCCGTAAAGAGTTTGCAAGAGGCATTAGGAGATGCATTGGAAGGCACAACGATAGTTGATGTCGAGGATGTTGCACGAATAATGTGTTTATTTGTTGTAGCAACTTTGTTATTACCAACAACCAGTCTTACAGTTGCATGGGCTTTTGTCGCCCTTGTAGAAGATTTGGAAATGATAAATTCATATGCATAATCGACTGTAGTTGCATCCACCTTGACTACTTTAATCCAGTCTTCATTAGGAAGTACTAAAAATGTAACTGGATGTGTACTTTTTCTTTTGATAAGCAAATTGAACTACTTGAAATATTACGCAATCTATCTTTAGAGAATTAACTATTTTTTATTTTTTATTTTATAGTACTGGTTATGCGAGCACACTACCCTCATTCAACTTGAAAGAAAAAATTTGTGTCCAAGACTCCTTCGATGAGACTTATCAACGTTGAGGAAAAAGCTGATGAAGAGGTCATTGCAAACACTAAAGCCCGAAGAGGGATCATGTCACGACCCAAACCCTACCTATGGGTTTAGCATCAGAATCGCCAAGAATCCGAGATTACCAAGGCCCGCTAATAAAGAGTACAAGAAACAAAGTTCGTGGCTGGCGTAAACCAATACAAGAAATAAATAATGTCCATTGAGTCAGGATAACAGATGCCAAAAAGATTTTTCATGCATTCACACATTCAAAACAGTACAGTCTACACAAAACTTACAGGCACACAGTACAGGGACCTAATCCCTTGATAGCAAGATCACATGGTAGTGATACCTATACAAGAATCCAAAATCAGATGGAGACAGACGGGGGAAAACAAAACACCCCAAAGCCATAGCATGGCAACTCTAATCTCGCAGGAGGCACATAGGTCGCTTGACAAAACCGAGTCTAACCCACACTCCTAGCTCCGATCCGTGGTGAGCACCTACATATATATATAAACAAAGGAGCTAAAGCCCGAGGAATAACATAATGCGAAAGAGGTTAAGAATGAAATGTCCTTACAAAGAATGAAAACAATTCATTAAACAAGATTTCATCTTCACCAATAATGCTTATTCACCATATGTGGTACATCCATTAGCATAGCAAGAAACAAGAGGTCTTAAAGACCTAACAAAGAATGATGGCCATCAATCAAGAACAAGAATGGTTTCACGAGGAACCGACAGAGATCTCAGACAAGAATAAAGAAATGAGGTGCTAAGGATGCCACAATACAGTTTAGAATATAGGACATACATTCATTCAGTAAATAATACCAGTTCAGTAAACAGTTCAGTGAACAGTTCAGTTCAGTATTCGAAAGATAACCATTTTGAACATATCTTTACACAATTGTTACTCACAGAGTTTGGGCTACAGTATGCTAGAGCGTGTCTCTCCAGTCGCCAACCCTACACAGTTCACAGGTTGAACACACACTAAGCTACACAGTTGGGAAATATCATAGCTTAGTCCCTAATTTGCCTTGGTGTGTTCTACATCTATATCCTCATTAAGATGTCTTAAACTAGGCCTAAGAATGCCTAGAATGGGATGAGGATGCAAAAATACACTTAGAAAATATTTTGCAAAGTTTGCTGAAAATAGGATCCTCGCTCGAGCGAGCCTTCCTTTGCTCGAGCGAGAAATCCTTCGCTCGAGCGGTCTGTCAAAACAGTAAAAGTACTGGATGCTGAAATTTTACGCTTGAGCCACCAATTCTACGCTCGAGCGTAGCTTCGAACAAAGGTTGGTCACTCGAGCGAAGAATCCTTCGCTCGAGCGAAGAAGCCAAATTCTGGAATTTCCAGATTTGTCTCCTAAGCTCAAACCAAGCATTCTTTCACTCAAAACTTGACCTCTTGGGCCCAAAATCTGGAAAACACATCTAAATTCAATGTATAACAAGTTTCAAAGCTCAATTTATGAATTCAAGCCCCAAAGGTGAGTCAATTAAAACCGTTTTTCAAACCCATTTTTCATGAACATGGAGAATATGCAACATGTATGGATTCAAACCAAATTCAACCTTCAAAGCTTGTCCAAATTGACTCATTTCTTCAAGAACATGATGAATTCATGAACTCAAGCCTAATTATGAACATGCATGTACAATTTTACCATGAAAACACCTTAAGAATCAACAATACAAGCATACATGCATGAATTATGCTCTAATTCAACATGTATGAACTAATTCAAGTCTTAACTCTACAATTTAACTTGACTCATGCAAAAAACCTTAAATGCAACAATGGGAGATTCAATTACCTTGCCTAAGTCTTGTAATCAAGGCGTGGAGCTAAATTTGCCAATTTCCTACAAATTCTTCAAGTCTACAAGCCAAATCTCTAGACGGAAACTCAAATTCTCTTCTTCTCCTCTCTTGGTCGGCTAGAGTGTAGAAAAGGGCCTTGGAATGTTTTGATCAAGTGTGTATAAGGTTTAAAGAATAAAAATAAACAAAGGCCCACTCAATGGCATTTTCGTAATTACTAAGAACTTAGGTGTTTAACTTATTTTAATCTAATTTAGTCATACCTAATCACATTTTGGGTAAATTTACCATTAAATCACAAAAATTTCACTGATCATGAAACACTAAACAATTTTCGGTTCGGCCGCCGATAAGGCCTTCAATTGCAATTTAAACATAAAATATCGACAGATAATCAAACAATCGAACAGATAAAAATGCAATACAATAGATATGCTTAGTCAATTCAGTTCCAATTTTCAATCAGTCCATTCAGTACTTTAGTTAGTTCAATTATCACCATCACCGCCCTGCTTAGCAAGAATCAGTATGTAATTCAGTAATTTATCGATAAACGGTATGGGGGTTGTTACATATCATATTTCCAATCTCAGCCATACTGGTTCACTTTGCTTAAAATTATACTTACATAATAAAATGTTACTCTTGAACAGAGTAAAAGTTTACTTACAATCAGATTAAACTTTTATTTTGAAACAAAATAAAATTTTACTTACTCTTGAATAAAATAAAAGTTTACTTACAATCAGAGTAAACTTTTACTTTGAAACAGAATAAAATTTTACTTACTCTTGAACAGAGTAAAAGTTCACTTAAAATCAGAGTAAAACTTTACTTACAATCATATTAAACATTTACTTTAAAACAAAGTAAAATTTTACTCTGGTGGTTAAAGTTTGCTTCATTACTGACTTCTTTTCTTTTTCTATTTTTCAAATGCAAGTGAATCACAATGAACTAAAGCCCATTTCCAGAGAAGAAATTAAACTCATTCGCAATGATGAGGAAGAAGATGCATTGGACATAGAGGAAAATTTAGAGACTAAAGAAGATGAAGATCATGTAGCTGAAGGTTTAAAAGATGACCAACCTTTGAAGGACTTCATTGATGTTGGGAAATTAGAACGAGTTCAAAAAGAAAACAAGAGTCTAAAAAGTGAGAATATGGCATTGGTTAAAGACTTAAAGAAAATGAATGAAACAATACAAAAAAAACAAGAGGATCAAGAGGCAAAAACAAAAGAAATGATGGAAAAGATGAGCAACACAGAGAAAGAAATGAAGAAACTGAGAAAGGAGTTTGAAGTACTCAAATATGAAAATAAACAGTTAGTTGAATAGATTGAAGAAAATGCAGTTCATACGGCTACCCAGGCTTTTGCTTCTAAATAAATGTCACATGCTAAAAGAGTAGAACAAGAGCAAAACTTTACGATTCAGGCTACATTGAAAGAAACACCTGTAGTCATAGAGCCATTGCAAACATCCATGGTCAAGAAAATCAAAATCAATGCGAGGAAGAAAAAAGAGATGTCTGATTTTGAATGTGAGACAAGAGAGGCAAAGAAAAAAAAGATCACAAAACAAACAATTGAAGTGATATCAAATAAAGTGATTTGTGTTGACAACTTGCCTCTAAGCCAACCAAAGCTAGTTGAAAGGGTTTTGTTTCCAAATAAGGCTGCAATATGCAAATTGCTTGATGACAATGATAAGCATCTACTGAGCAAGATTTACAATTTGGAAACCACAAAGTAAGACCATTTTAATTTTATCAAACAACAGATTTTTACTGTTATCAAACTGTAACGTGTTAATCAACATTTTTTTTTACCTTATGACCAGTACAATCATATGGTCCGACACAGGAAATGGAGTATATGTTACATTGCATGATATGGATGCAATTTTGAGAGATGGTGATACTGCAAATAATGTAAGTGGCCATACAATTTTCAATAACTAGTGTTCACTTCAATAACTAAAAATCATTTTATTAACATATATTTAATTGATTTTTGTTTTTGTAGGTCATTGACAACTTTGTAGAAATGTTTCAAGTTGAGCAACAAGCAAAGAAGCTAGAAAAAAATAAGTCATTCTTTTTCTCAAGCCTTTCTTGAATAAGCCATCAATTTGTGTTTAGTTTGAATTGATAAAATTTTACTGTGGTTTAGTATATAACATTGTACTGTATTTTAGAGTTAATTTTTACTATTTGGTTTGCCAAAGATTGACAACTCATACAGTGTGTCACCAACACCACTTGACACATGACACTCTTATATGATTAAATGTAATCGCTACTAAAATGGGGTTATGGATGTGACACCCCAAAATATTTAATTAATACCACAACCACCCACGACTATTAAAAAATAAATAAATAAATAACACCAATCGACAATAGTAAAATAGAAGAATTAATGTTATGGTTGTATGCGATAAAGTGAAACTTATAGAAGTAGTAAAATAAATAAGCTATACATGTTATGTAAAATTTATTAGTCATCGCGATTATTAAATATGTGACAGGGAAATATAATTAAACGAATTAAATACCACATAAATAGTTATAGTCAAAAATAATTATGGTTGTATGTGATGTCATAGTATTAAATAAATAAATATATAAATCTAATTTGGCATTGAGTTATTAAATACGAGATTAATTAGGGATTATTGTTTGTGTCACGACCCAAACCCGGTACCCAAAGGCTCGGCGTCGTAACAAGATAAAAATAAAATAATTCAAATAATTTTATAGTCGTAGCGCAAGCGGATAAATTAAATAAAATAATTGGGTACCAACTGCTTATTTAAAAGGAAACAAAACATAGTCATTTGAACTTTATTGTATTACAAGAATTCAAAACAAAACAGATAGAAATAAAAAAAGATTAAAAAAAAAACAACAACACAGCAATTCAATTTCCATCTTGATCCCGCTAAACCTCGTCACCTGAAAGGGTAACAGCTATAAGCACATAGCAGAGTGAGAAATATTATACTGTGAGTATAGGGGCACAAAATAGCCATGGATAGTTATTTAAACTAAAACATTTACACAATTTGAGTTGAATACACAAATAAATTAAGTGGCAGAAACGGAAATAAATCACTATAACCACGGTACAGAACATGGGTCACTAAAGTGACAATCACTACAGGGGTCAATGGATCCATGACAAACAGGGGACTACAAAATGGTCAAACACTAGCCAATGATTATTTAAGTCTCCCAAGGCGTGGGACTCCCGTGGTGGTACTCACAAAACATATTTTCATATAAGATCATAGCCAAATATTCTTTAAAAATAAAACAAACATATCCATGGGTTTTAATTTGAACAAATAGAGTTTAGAAATAATCCACATAATTGGAACGTTAACCTAACCATAAAACATAAATTATATAAAATAAATTGTGATAACTTAAAACTTTCGTAAAATATATTATGGTAACTTAAGACATGTAGAAAACATATTATAGTAACTCAAGGTATAATAAAACTCACTTTATTACTTCCTTGCACTCCCTCTATTTATCCGAGCCTTTCTATTTTGTCGCCTACTGCTTCCTTCCTACTTTGTTGGTTTTCCTACCTCTTATGGAGCCCTATTTATAAGCTTTCAACTTGTTGCCATGCAAGATTCCCTAAGCTAAATATGGACACGTTGTTTTGTGTTGGCTTTAAAGAGTAATGCCACCTGTAGGTGGCCTTGCTTTGTTACCTCCCTTAATGGCATTTGTCCTTTCTCTTAATCAATTCTCAAGAAACCACCAAGGGCCATTTGATCCTTGGCCCACCGGAAATTCCCCTCTTTTATATATATCTATATATATATTTATTTATTTATTATGTCATTTCAAATTTTAAATTACTTATGATTATACGTTAGGTTTATGTCTAAAATCTCACTACCCAACTATAAAACATCACTTACCACTTACTAAAATATTTAATGTGTGGTGTCTCACAAACAATTTAATTGATAAATTCTCAATTTCCTATTTATTTATTATTATTATTATTTATTTATTTATTTTTGAGTTCTATTTATTGAAATTTTAAACAAAAATTTGGGTGTCACAGTTTGAGACTAAATTAACACAAATATAAAAATTATAATACTAATTGGATAAAATTAGAATTTAAAAATAATAAATAAATGAATTTAGAAGTTAGAGTAGATAATTAGCCTACTGATGAGATAAGGCGCATCAAATGCTCACCATTAATTCATGAGATTATAATCTCTGGGAAGAGACGGTTGGACGCCATGTGTAACACCTACCTTTAGGGAGAATTAATCACCCTACGAAAGCCTCATAATCTGCATATATATGTAAGAGGTTGGGAGGAGAGAACTATGCCAGAGGAAAGAACTGAGGGAATCAAGAAAGTGAAATAGAAAGGGATCAAAAAGAAGAATAACAGTCTCAAACAGATAGGAAAAATAGAAAGGAAATAGTAAGACTTAAATTAAAGGTGAGTTATATTATACCTTACTTTACCATTATATGTTTTACAAATGTTTTGAGTTACCATAACTTATTTTATACAAGTTATATTTATTAAGTTATATAAATAAAAGTTATGTTATAAATATTCCAGTTACGTGGGTTACTTTCTAAACCCTATTTACTTAAAAGGAAATCCATGGATATGTTTGCTTAAATTTTAGTATATATTTGACTATAACCTTATAAACAATTATGCTTTGTAAGTATCACCACGGGAGTCCCACACCTTGGGGGACTTAAATAGCCACTGGCCTCTGTTTGACCACTCAGAGTCCTCCTGCTTGTCATGGATCCATTGACCTCTATTCGATCGCCACCTTGGTGTCCTCTGTTCTGTTCTATTTTATACCGTAGTTATGATTAATTAATTTCATGATTTCTATATTCTGTCACTTTAATAAATTGTTGTTTTAAATAAAATTATGCAAATATTCTAGCCTAGCTAATCATCCATAGTTATTTTGTATTCCCTACACTCTTGGCATAATATTTCACCGTCATTGTGCTTATAGTTGTTACCCTTCAGTGACGAGATGTAAGGGAAATCCATAACCCCACCTAAATGGAACCCGCCATGGATCGTTGTTAAACCACTATTTTATCTTTCTTTTTTCTATTTTCGCCCCTTTGTCTCTATTCTAGGTCACCATCAATAATAAAATAATAAAACCCTAGAAATGTATTTCCTCTCTTTCTAAATAGTAACATGAAATAAAATTTCTGTTTAATTAATTTTTTTTTTTACTTGCGCAGCTTAATTTGTTTTGAATAAGAATAAGTTAGTAAATCATGATTCCAACTCTAAGCCTCTGGAGTTGGGTCTTGACAAAGGTGGTATCAGAGTAACGGTTCAAAAAAAAAAAAAGGTTATAAATAAATCTATAACTAAAACCATATAGCTAAAAATAAATAAATAAATAAAATATATATATATATGTGTGTGATAAAATAATAATAAATAATTACATGTGACGTTAGTTTTCTTGTGTAAAAATCTCACGTTTATTCTGGTATTGTAGGATGTCAGAGATTTACCTTGATGATGCTTTTTGGAATGACCTCCAGGCCATCAACTTAGATGAAATTTTAGCCGAACACCCTGCCCCTGCCTCCGCCTCACCTGAAGGTTGGGAAGATTCTGAGGAGATAGTTAGGGAATTGCACCCAGGTCTTGGCCGGTTGATGGGTCGGCCAATTTATATCCAGGTTCACCCTACTGACGACCCACACTTGTTATGGAGGCACAGCCTTGCCCATACACGCAGACGTTTTCTCGGACCATCTCGCCCTTGGCGTCGCCAAGTTATGACCGCCCGTATTACATTATAGGCCCTCTACCCCCAGAGTTTGCAGCCAGAAGGGGGAATGTGTACCCTGAGGATTACATTCTCACCACAATTCCAAACCCACTAGAGATCATTAATATTCAAAATGTTGACTTCGAAAATGATCTGTCATATGTTGAGACACCTGTTTGGATTGTCGACCGAACATTTGTGGGTCATATACGGTCTATCTCCATTTTCGCGATCCAGGTAGCATGGGTGTGTTTTGGTGTAATCCAGTTGGGGTGGGAGTTCGAGCTTTTATGCAAAGACTATTTTCCCGGTTTTTTCGCCCATCCGAACCACCACTCTAGATCCGCTAGTAGAAAATCTTTTGTATGTCGATCTTGATATGTTCTAATCCTTTTGTTGACTTTTGTTTTTGTTTACCATGTGGATGGGACACCAACATATTCGACTAATGTAATATGAATTGTTAAATAAATAAGTAAAAATGTGTAATGTTGGCGCTTATATAAATATAAAGTATACTACATGTTGTGCTACATATATATATATATATATATATCCGTTGAAAATATAATACCTCGCTTATTACTTGTAGAATGGCTAATGGTAATGGAAGTGAGTCATCAGTTAATGGTACGGAATTGATGGAAAGAGTAATGGAAAGAGCGGCTGCTAGCTTTCTACAAGCCTTACAAGCTAACATCAACAATGGGACACCTAACAAATGAGAAGAGCTTGTTACTATAAAATGCAGCTCAGATCTCAAACCCACCACATTTATCGTGGCCTGCATCCAATGGTAGCGGACGCTTGGGTTAAAGACATGGAAAAGATTTTTCGTGCCCTGCCTTGCACCGAGAGGCAAAAGGTAACTTTCGCCACTTTCACTTTCAAAGACAATGCATAGGAATGGTGGTTTCTCACTCTGGCCAAAGAAGAAATTATGACTTGAGCAAGATTCTTGGAAGTATTCTATAAAAAATATTTTCCAGATTCATTGCGGGAACAGAAGGCATCCGAATTCATACATCTTAAGCAAGGAACTATGAAGGTGGCCGAATATGAGAGCAAGTTCACACAACTCGCTCGGTTTGCAGCATACGTCATCCCCACTAAGACTCGAAAAGCAAGAAAATTCGAAACAGGATTGGTGTCACGACCCAAACCCGGCCCTATGGGTTTAGCACCGTAACTGGCCAGTAATCCGAGATTACCAAAGGCCTGCCAATCAGTAATACAGTAAATACAGAGTTCGGGGCCTGGCGGAAGCCAAAACAGCAAATAAACTAGTGTCCATTGAGCTGTGTTAATTTGTATGCCAAAAAGTTTTGCCATGCATTCATACATTCAACAGTACAGTCTATACAAACATTTACAAATACCAAGACAGGACTTAATCCTTGGCTACAAAGATAAGAAATAAAGAAATGCCTATACAATGATCCCAAAACAAGACGTGAGATGCATAGGAAAAACAAAACCCCAAAGCCATAGCATGGCAACACTAACCTCTCAGAAGGCACATAGGTCAAGCTAGACAAAATCGAGACTACCCCACGCCCTAGCTCCTACCCGGTCACGAGAACCTACATATATATATAAACAAAGGAGCTAAAGCCCAAGGAATAACATAATGTGTAAAGAGGTTACGAATGAATGTCCGTGCAGAATGAAATCAATTCATTATACAAGAAATCAATCTTTCAAGATTTCACCAATCGGTATTTCAATCAATCACCATATGTGGTACATCCATTAGCCTATTAACAAGAGGGTCCGAAGGACCGCCTTGACAGACCAACAAGAATGATGGCCATCAATCGATAAACAATATGGTTCCACAAGGAAACCGACAGAGCTCAGAATACCAATAACAAGGTGCTAAGGATGCCACAAATACAGCTCAAATAGACATACATTCATTCAATAAACAATATCACTCAATAAACAATTCACCAAGAGTCAAAATATAACCATTTGAACATATCTTTACACAATCTACTCACAAAGGATTGGGCTATCAAGAGCTAGAGCGCCCTCCGGAGCCAACCCTAAACAGTCAATACATAGAACACACACTAAGTTTACAGTTGGAAAGGGTGATAATTAAATCCCTAAATTCCTCAGTGTGGTTCTATGTCTAAATCCTCATTAAGGTGTCTTAAACTAGGCCTAAGAATGCCTAAGATGAGATGAGGATGCAAAATTACAGTTGGAAGGCATTTTTCAAAAGTTGCTGAAAACAGGGGCCTCGCTCGAGCGAGCCTTCCTTCGCTCGAGCGAGGTTGTAAAATCAAAGGCTTCGCTCGAGCGAGAAATCCTTCGCTCGAGCGGTCTGATGAAACAAAGAAAATGCCGATGCTCAATTTTACGCTACGATGCTCGCCCGATTTTTGCTCGAGCCACCTACCAAAATCAACGGGTTCGCTCGAGCGAGCCTCCCTTCGCCCGAGCGGTCTGATGAAACAGTAAAAGTACTGGATGTTCGATTTTTACGCCGAGCCACCAATCCTTCGCCGAGCGTGGCTCAGAGGAACGTGGTCGCTGAGCGAGGAATCTTCGCTGAAGGAAGAAGCCAACTGAATTTCAGTTGCCTTCCAAGCTCAAACCAAGCATTCTCAACTCAATTCTCGACCTCTTGGGCTCAAATTCTGGAGAATACATCCCAAAACAATGTATAACAAGTTTCAAAAGCCAATTTATGAATTCAAGCCCCAAAGGTGAGTCAATTAAAACCATTTCCAAACCCATTTTCAAGAAAAATGTCAAAACATGCAATGCATGATCTTTAAACCAATTTCAAGCTTTAAATCTTGCTCCAAAGAGCTCCATAGTTGGCAAATGAAATGAAATCATGGACTTAATATGAATATGAGCTTGCATGCACCAATTGACCATGAATTCAACCTCAAGAACCAACAAATTCAACATGCATGCAACAATTCTAACATAATCCAACCTCTTAGCACTCTAACTCAACAATTGACATGAATGATACAAAATGAGGCTCAAGACAACAAGAAGACAATGAATTTCCTTACCTAGAGTGTTGGTTTCAAGTCTAGCAAGCTTAATTTAGCCAATTTCCTACAAGTTCTTCAAGTCCTTCAACCAATTCCAACAATTTGAGCTCAATTCCTCAAGATGAACTCTCTCTCTATCCTCTTGTTTGGTCGGCTAGGCTCTCAAATGGCTGAGGAAGAGATTTGATTCAACATGTATAAGGTCTCTAAGTGTGTGTGTATTAGTGGCCACTAAGTGGCATTTTAGTAAATAAGTCAACCTTGGCCATTAATCCATATTTAATCTAGTTTAATCCCTCCTAATCAACTTTCAGATAAATATATCATTAAATCACAAATATTATACTGATTATGAAACACTAAACGGTTCTCCGTTCGGCCGCCGATAAGGCCTTCAATTTACAGTTTAAACATATAACTCAAACAGATAGTCAATAAATCGAACAGATAGGAATGCAATACAATAGGTTAACTCATTCAATTTCGGTTTGCTTATTCACTGCTCAAGAGTTCATCCAGCCACTTATCACCATTATCGCTGGGCTTAGCAAGAATCAAGAGATAATTCAAGGGTTTAACAGAATCAAGACGAGGTTGTTACAATTGGATGCTGGAATAAAAGACAGACTTGAGGTCTTGAAATTGCCAACCTATGCAGAAGTGGTGGACCGGGCGTACATAACAAAAAAGGGAATTAAAGCCTCGAGTTCCAGATAACCAAGCTACAAGAAGCGATTTTGGGAAAGAGATAACAGAAGACCCGGTGTTGCACCTCATAAAAAAGTGAACATAGGCACAACTAGCTCAGGCCACCACGGTCCTACCAACCCCCGAGGTGGCACTATTCCAACTTGCCCCACTTGTGAGAGGATTCATTGGGGACAATGCCATCGAGACACGGGAGCATGTTTTAGATGCGGACAGTTTGGCCACTTGCTAAGGGATTGTCCAAAGATGGTTAATCCTATACAAATCTGCCCTCCTGCCTAGACCAGAGACCTAGAGGAGAAAAGAAGGACCAAAACCGCCAAGGTCGGCCATTGGTACTGAAAACCTAAGTCACCGAAAATGTTGTGTCAGTACACTTTCTATCTGTGGCCTTTCACCATGTCCTTATTGACTCGGGTCAACTCATTCTTTTATTGCACCACACTTTGCCGCTTAAGTTGACATCAACACCTGAACCATTAGGATATACATTGTCTATGTCTTTTCCTTCTGGTAAGTCTGCCTGTAGTACTGATGTGTACAAATCTTGTGTTGTATTCCTAAAAGGCAAAACCTTATATGTAGACTTGATTCCCCTCCGCATTGAAAACTTTGATGTAATCTTAGGTATGGATTGGCTGGCTGTCAACCACGCCTCTATCAATTGTAAAGCCAAAAAGGTCTCCCTCAAGTTACCAAACTAACTCGAAATTGTCTTTGATAGAGTCAAGTTTCTAACCCTTCTCAGATCATATCTTCCATGGCGCCAACGACTTCTAAGAAAGGGTTGTGGTAGTTATATTTGTTATGTGATTGATACACAAAAGAGACCCTACCATTGATGCAATTCCTAGTTCGAGAATTCCTGATGTCTTTCTTGAAGATCTACGCAGATTCCAATTGATCGAGATCGAATTCACCATTGAAACCCAACCCGCACGCACTTATATCAAAAGCTCCTTATCGCATGTCGATGGCGATTGAAAGAGTCAAGACTCAACCTGTGAACTCTTGGACAAAGGTTTCATTCGCCTAGTACCTCACCCCGGGAGCTCTAGTACTATTCATGAAGAAAAGGATGGCACGATGAGATTATGCATCGACACGGAGCTAAATAAGGTTACCATCAAGAATCGATATCCTCTGCCGCGAATCGATGACTTGTTTGACCAACTTCAAGGCGCACAAGTATTTTTCAAAATCGACTTACGTTCTGGCTATCATCAACTAAAAGGCAAAACGGAAAGTATTGAAAAGACTGCCTTCAGAACCCGTTATGGACACTACGTATTTCTCGTCATGCCTTTTGGCGCCATTTAATGCCCAAAGAAATTTCATGGACCTCATGAATAGAGTGTTCAAACCCTATCTTGATGAGTTCGCCATCGCCTTCATCGACGACATCCTCATATACCTAAGTCACCGTAGCTCACGAAAAGACTTGCGAATGGTGCTACAAACGTTCCGTGAACACAAACTCCATGCCAAGCTGGAGAAATGTGAATTCTGGATCACGAGTGTACACTTTTTCGGCCACGTCATTAACAAAGACTAAGATCTCTGCTGACCCCCAAAAGTTACAAAGAATCATGGATCGCCACGACCTACTAATGTGTTAGAACCAAGTTTCGGGTCTAGTCGCTATTATCGACGCCAGGCAAGATTTCTCAAAGATAGCATCGCCTTGACCCAAATTTAACTCAAGAACACACCCTTTGAATGGACTGATAAACAGGAGCGTTGCTTTCAAGAATTAAAAGGTCGACTTGTGTCAACCCCTATACTAGTACTCCCTATTGGAACAGATGGGTTCGTAATCTATAGTGATGCCTCATACAATGGGTTAGGTTGCGTTCTCATGCAAGGCGGAAAAGTCATTGCCTATGCGTCACGGCAACTGAAGACTCACGAGAAGAACTACCCGACTCATGATTTGGAATTGGTCATGTGATCTTTGCTCTCAAAATCAAGGCCATTATCTCTACGGTACAACCCGCGAAATTTATCGACCACAAGAGTCTAAAATATCTATTCACACAGAAGGAACTGAATATGAGGCAACGCCAGTGGTTGGAATTTATGAAAGACTATGATATAGAAATCCATCACCATCCGGGCAAAGCTAACGTGGTAGCAGACGCACTGAGCCGAAAGTCAACAAGAAGCTTGGCATGCACCCTCGTTTCCCGCCAGGTCAATGGGTTACTCGCCAACGTAACCGTGGAGACTACATTGATTGGAGAAATTAAAGCGCGCCAATGGGAAGATAAACTCTTGAAGAAAAGGTACGAGGAACAAGGAAACACGCCTGATCCTGATTCCATTATAAGCAATGGGATACTGAAATTTCATAATCGAATTTGCATACCCGATATCCCGGAACTCAAGAAGAAGATACTGGAGGAAGCTCATAACGCGAGATTTGCAGTCCACCCTAGCAACACAAAGATGTATCATGATCTGAAGGAACATTACTGGTGGACCGGAATGAAAAGAGATATAGCAAACCATGTTTCTAAATGTCTCCGTGATTGTCGCCAGATAAAAACGTAACATCGAACCGGCAGGCTAGAACCACCCCTAATTCCAGAATGGAAATGGGAACACATTACTATGGACTTCGTGGTCGGGCTACCACAATCTTTTTCAAAGAATGATGCAATATGGGTTATAGTAGACCGATTAACAAAGTCAGCACACTTTCTACCAATCAAAATCATGTACCTTCTGAATAAGTTTGCCACTTTATATATCAAGGAGATTATTCAGTTACATGATATCCCAAAGATCAATCGGTTCCATCGAGATCCTTGTTTCGTCTCACTTTTGGAATAAATTGCAAGAAGCTTTGGGAACTACACTAAAATTCAAAGAAGGCCTATCATCCACAAACCGACGGGCAATCCGAAGAACAATCCAGACGTTGGAAGATCACGTGTATGCGTGTTAGACCTCAAAGGTAATTGGGATGAGCACCTACCTTTGGTAGAATTCGCCTATAACAACAATTTATCAAGCAAGCATTGAATGGCGCCATATGAAGCCTCAGATGGAAGGAGATGTCGACGCCTCAGGCTGGACGGAGGTCGGGACAGAAATTGTTAGGCCCCAAATCGTAAATCACAAGTGAGAAAATCCAACTCATCCAACAAATGATTCGCCAGAGCCGCCAAAAGTTATGCGGATACTCGAGGCGAGACTTGGAATTTCAAGTAGAGATCATGTGTTTCTCAAAATCTCACCAACAAGAGGAGTGATCCGATTCGACAACAAGGAAAGCTTAACCCACGCTACATCGGGCCATTTGAGATAATCGAAAGAATTGGTCCCAGAGCCTATCGCCTTGTACTACCTCCGAGCTATCTAAAATCCACAACGTGTTTCACGTATCAATGCTCCGACGGTATCTCCGAGATCCAGAACATGTCATCGACTATGAGAACTTGGAAGTTCGAGAAGACCTCTCATATGAAGAACAACCAGTACAGATTCTCGATCATCGTGACCAAATTCTCCGAAACAAGACCATACCGTTGGTAAAGGTCTTATGGCGAAATCATCGTATCGAAGAAGCTACGTGGGAAACGGAGAATCAAATGCGAACCAAATACCCACACCTCTTCGAAAATTTAGGTACGTCAAGTTTGGGGGACAAACTTCTATTTAGAAGGGGAGAAATGTGACACCCCAAAATATTTAATTAATACCACAACCACCTACGACTATTAAAAAATAAATAAATAAATAACACCAATCGACAATAGTAAAATAAAAGAATTAATGTTATGGTTGTATGCGATAAAGTGAAACTTATAGAAGTAGTAAAATAAATAAGCTATACGTGTTATGTAAAATTTATTAGTCATCGCGGTTATTAAATATGTGACGAGGAAATATAATTAAACGAATTAAATACCACATAAATAGTTATAGTCAAAAATAATTATGGTTGTATGTGATGGCATAGTATTAAATAAATAAATAAATAAATAATAAATAAATATATAAATCTAATTTGGCATTGAGTTATTAAATACGAGATTAATTAGGGATTATTGTTTGAGACTAAATTAACACAAATATAAAAATTATAATACTAATTGGATAAAATTAGAATTTAAAAATAATAAATAAATGAATTTAGAAGTTAGAGTAGATAATTAGCCTACTGATGAGATAAGGCACATCAAGTGCTCACCATTAATTCATGAGATTATAATCTTAGATTATAATCTTTGGGAAGAGACAGTTGGACGCCATGTGTAACACTACCTTTAGGGAGAATTAATCACCCTACGAAAGCCTCATAATCTGCATATATATATAAGAGGTTGGGGGGAGAGAACTACGCCAGAGGAAAAAACTGAGGGAATCAAGAAAGTGAAATAGAAAGGGATCGAAAGGAAAAATAACAGTCTCAAACAGATAGGAAAAATAGAAAGGAAATAGTAAGACTTAAATTAAAGGTGAGTTATATTATACCTTACTTTACCATTATATGTTTTACAAATGTTTTGAGTTACCATAACTTATTTTATACAAGTTATATTTATTAAGTTATATAAATAAAAGTTATGTTATAAATATTCCAGTTACGTGGGTTACTTTCTAAACCCTATTTACTTAAAAGGAAATCCATGGATAAGTTTGCTTAAATTTTAGTATATATTGACTATAACCTTATAAACAATTATGCTTTGTAAGTATCACCACGGGAGTCCCACACCTTGGGGGACTTAAATAGCCACTGGCCTCTGTTTGACCACTCTGTGGTCCTCTGTTTGTCATGGATCCATTGACTGCTCGATCGGCCACTTCGTGACCTGCTCGTTTCTATTTTATACCGTGGTTATGATTAATTAATTTCATGATTTCTATATTCTGCCACTTTAATAAATTGTTGTTTTAAATAAAATTATGCAAATATTCTAGCCTAGCTAATCATCTATGGTTATTTTGTATTCCCTACACTCTTGGCATAATATTTCTCACTGCTGCTGTGTGCTTATAGCTGTTACCCTTTCAGGTGACAAGATGTAAGAGAAATCCATAACCCCACGAAATGGAACATGTTCGTGGACTGTTGTTAAACCATTATTTTATCTTTCTTTTTTTATTTTCGCTCCATTTTGCCTCTATTCGGGGCTGGCCACTGAATAATAAAATAATGAAAGCCTTAGAAATGTATTTCCTCTCTTTCTAAAATAGCAGCATGAAATAAAATTTCTGTTTAATTTTTTTTTTTTTTTTTACTTGCGCAACTTAATTTGTTTTGAATAAGAATAAGTTAGTAAGTCATGATTCTAACTCTAAGCCTCTGGAGTTGGGTCTTGACAATGGAGATTTGAGAAATCATTTAATTGACGAAGTGTTTGAGCAAGATTTGAGTGGATACAAATTCATTCACTTTTGCATGAACTCCAATGGGAACAAGAAGGAAGAAAAACCCTATCACTGGCTGCTGCTTGTATTGGACACTGAATTTGATAAGTGGAGGCATTACAATTCTTTAAGGCCAAGAGACAACAGAGAAGATCATTGCTTTAAGGATGCAAAATAGATTGTAAGTGCTTTGCATTATATTAACAATAATTTTTTACTGTGTTTTATTCTTGTATTTAATCGTGACCAAACAATTATGCAATGACGTTAGATAACATATGTGGAGAACAAGTTGGCCAACAAAAGGAAGAGAGGTACAAAAAAGTTTGCAAACTTGGTTTCGGTGAAAGATAACCCACAACAATGGCCGACATCTTAAGTATTTCACGCTACTACTACATGCTTGAATTGGTAGTTTTCAAATTTGACTAAATCTAACAAGATCTTGACTTTTATTAACAGTGTTGATTGCGGCATTATTGTATGTTATATCATGCGCCAAATCATAAAAGATGAGCCTATTGCAAATTCTATAGAAGATGATGAAATTAACAATTTCTGAGCATCAATAGTGTATCAATTTTTGAATGATTATCCAAAAGCATGGAGTGAAGAACAATTCAACCTTAAAAGAAAAATAAGCAAGAGATAAGACCTCAAGGAGGACAATGTGGACAACTTTTAGGAACTACTATGAATGATGTATGTAATTTCGGTTTTTGTAAATGAAAGAATGGTAAAAAAGTAATTGTAAGTGAAACAATACTAAAAGAGTATTAGATAGTACATGTTATGTCTATTGTTCTGGTAAATTTTACTATGGTTTGGTGATTAATACATTATTATAGCAGGATATTATTTTGACTAAAAATGAACGTTGTTATGGATAGAATACAATGATACAGGTTATACTTGTGTATCTTTAATGATATATGTAGTTATGTTGTTAGATTATTTTTGCACAAAGATTGCATAATAAGCATCAGGGGAGTTTGTGTATTATGGTAAATTTTGGTGCAGGTTGGAAATGTTTTTCTAAGGGACTAACATATTGTCTGAAATAAAGTAAAATTTTACTCTGAAATAAAGTAAAATTTTACTTTACATGAAAGTAAAATTTTACTTTACTCTAAAATAAGAGTAAAATGTTACACTTTGAATCTAAAAGTAAAATTTTACGTCGAATAAAAGTTAAATTTTATTCTGAAATAAGAGTAAAATGTTACACTATGAATCTAAAAGTAAAATGTTACACTCAATCTAAAAGTAAAATGCTACACTCTAAATCTAAAAGTAAAATGTTACACTTTGAATCTAAAAGTAAAATGTTACTCTTCATAAAAGTAAAATTTTACTCTACATAAAAATAAAATTTTACTCAAATAAGGTAAAATTTTACTCTAAAAGTAACATTTTACTTTGAAATGAAGCAAAATTTTATTATGAAACCACAGTTCATCACAGCCATAAACAACCATTCAACAACATAGTAAATTTTTACTTTGAAAGGCAGTAAAGTTTTACTTTCATGTGAATGAAGGTAATGTTTTACTCTAGAAAAAGTAAAATTTTACTCTACAATAAAATAAAAATTTACTCTGAAATACCGCAAAATTTTACTTTGAAAGCACAGACTGAGCACAGCCATTTCAAACCTTTACACCTACTAAACAAACTCCATTATAAGTTCATTTACATGAAACTTATTCAACTACATTAAAAAAATATATTAAAATGTCAAACTCAACCATAAAGCAAATCAAAAACTTTGGATAGACAACCATTCAAGAACATAGTAAAAATGTCTTTATTGCAATGTCTTCTTACAAATCTGGTCTAAAAGACTATACTATTATTGCTATGGACTATTTTATTGCAGAAGAACTGCATTATTTTCATACTTTTATTACAAAAACAAAAATGTCTTTCATGGCAATGTCTCCTTGCAAGTCTTCCTATTATGACCGTACTTCTCGTATCTACCACTGCACTCAGCCTTTTCCTCTCACCCATAGATGGAATCCTATTCTTTCTTGGCCTAACAAGTGGCTTCTTACAAATTGGAGAAAGGACAACAAGATCATCTATAGCTACAAAAGGTTTCTCAACAGTGGATGTTGGATAAACAGACTCAGCATAACAAACTTTGAACTTGCTAGTGTAATAAAATTGGTTCCACATGTGCATACAAATCACCTCCGCTCTTTTGGATAGCAGTCGCCTCGTGAGCACAAAGAAATCCATTCAATTGTCATTGGTAACATGAGCAAGTTCTATTCAAGAGGTCAACGCTAACCGATACCCGGGATTGAACCTCAAAAACATGATCGCTTGAATAACTAACCAACCAAGTTCTTTCACTTTTAAAAGCATTTACTAATGTTGAATCCATCTCCGGATAAAGAAAAGTATTCCATTTCTTATCTTGTTCTCTCATTCTTGACATCAAATCCATGATCTTCAACCTAATTGAATCAATCATCTTCGTAGTGGGCAAATGGCGAGCTTGACGGATCCATGAATTGAAAGACTCCGCCACATTCGAGTGCATTTCACCGTATTTTTGTCCTTTAAAATATGCATTAGTCCATTTGTCATAGGGCAAGTTGTATAGAAACCTACAAACAATCCCTTTTTCCTTATCTTGTAATTCTTTCAAACACTTATTAAAACATCCCACTGTCGAAGCTTAAGCATATGAAGAAAACAAAAAAAACTATTCTACTCTTGAAAGTATTACTAAAACTTGGACCGGAGAACCTATCCCTCAAATTGGCTTTCAAGTGTTGGAGACAAAAATAGTGATAAGCAGTAGGTAAAACCTTAGGTAAAGCCTCCAAAAGTCCAAATGCTCCAATTAGATATGAAGGTAATTGGTCTTTTATCCAAAGAATATATTCGACAAATGCATAAAAACCATTCCCAATCGCTATAGTCTCCATATCGACAATTGTCATTACAAGAGGGAAAAAACCTGATACAATTAGTAAGTATATTAAACGAAAAGGACAAATATAGTAGATTTTTACTCTGAATAACAGTAATATGTTACTCTGAAAATAAGTAACATATTACTCTAAGAATAAGTAACTTGTTACTTTTGAATAAACTATAGTAATATCTACCTTGATCCACATCCTTCACTATAGCAATTAACAAGGTGCCCTTATATTTCCCCTTCAGAAAAGTTCTATCGATAAACAATAGAGAACAGTAATGCCTAAACCTTTGAATAGAAGCATTAAATGCAACAAAAAACTTCTTGAACCGTCCACTTTGATGGTTATAGTCAATACGCAAATAGCTACCAGGATTTGTGCTCATCACAATAGCCATATACCATCGAATCTTATCATAAGACATAGAGAAATCTCCAAAAGTATTAGTCCTAGCTTTCTCAACTCCCAACCAAGCGTGATTGTACGTAATGGTGAGCCCGTATTGATCTGTAAATTGACGCACAACATCAATTGGATGAGTTTGGGGATTCCCACAAGCTTCATTAACAATCAAACTTGCAACCAAATTTGAACTCATCCTTGAGTTCTTAGAAGTACGAACTACAGCTCCACAACTATGATTATGATGTAGAGTCCTAATGTAGAAAAAATTATTAGCACTCTCTAGAGATGTATGTTCTCGCCATAAACAATCTTTGGACTCCCACATTAAACACACAGCAGTAACCCGACACTTCTCATTCTTCATATACACAAACTCAAATCCTATCTCAATGGCATATGTACATAATGTAGTCCGGAAATCCTTTGCACCTCCAATAAATCTTTGACCTATATGAGTAATTATATTCACCCATCCACAGGACAACAAAGTCCTTTTTTCATATTGACAAAACATAGAGAGTAAATCCATTTCATCATCAGTAATGTTGGATCCACTAGCGTCCTCTAATTCTCCAACTCGATGTTTTTCATTTGAAATGCCCATTTTAGTAATAGTTACATCAACCTGGTCAACACCAAGGGGATAAACAAGCGACAACATATTTTGAAAATCAGAATCATCATTAATCATGCATTGCAAATGTCCAGGTAAACAGTACAATAACAGTATGCAACCACTACTGTCAAACTTCTTTAATTTACGACTTAAGAAATCAATTAAATCCTTCAACGCAAGCTTTGACACAACCTTGAACCCAATGGTACGATCACCATACTTGCATAACAACATAAGAGGTGGAACCATTTTACAAATCTATAATCAATTAATAGTAAAAATTACTATCAATCAAAGTAAAATTTTACTATTACTATTAAAGTAAAATTTTACTATCACTATAAGTCCAAAACACAAATAACAGAAGTATAGAATACCAAAGTAAAATTTTACTGTTATTCTAACACCAGAGTAAAATTTTACTCACATTCTATCAAACAAAAACAGAGCACATATCAGAGTAAAATTTTACTCTCATTCTCTCAAACAAAAACAAAGCACATACCAGAGTAAAATTTTACTCTCATTCTCTCAAACAAAAACCAAAACAATAGAATTAGAGTAAAATTTTATTCTGATTCTGTCAAACGAAATCAGATCAAACACAACAAAAATAAATCAAAAACAAAAACAAACAAAAAATAATTAATCAACAAATCAACATACCTGAATGAGAAGAAAAACCTCTAAAACTTGATCAACACTCACAAATCTCAATGAAACTCTCGTTTAATTGAGAGTGTTGATCGTCGGTAGCGAGATCATCTATTATTGACCCAAGGAGAGATCTTCGGCTGCGACATCTTCAGATTTTGAGATCATCTTCATTGATTTCGTTCTTGATTTCACAAATTGTTGCAGATCTGTATACTATATATGAGCTCAGATTTCAAATATATAATACATATATATATAAGGGCAATATTGTCATAAAAAAAATTATATAATGTCCTTATTGAGACATGCATCTCCTACTCAAGGACTTTTTAAAAGAAAATTGATTGAATTATCCTTTACCCTAATAAAAAGGCTTAAAAAAAGTTTCACTTAAAATCTCATTTTAAAATTCTTGAAAAACAAAGGCCTTGTTTGGTTTGTGTTTCTCAAAAAATTTTGGGAAAAATCTTCTACAAATAAGTTTTCAAAAGTAATCAAACCAAACAAATTTTTCCAAAAATTTTTTCCAAAATTTGTTTGGTTTATAAGTTTTCCAAACAAATCTCTCTCTCATACACATCAAATCAATCACTTTTTCTAAAACTCTTTCTCAAAATAATTTTTCAAAACATCTTTTGAAAAAAATCAAACCAAACAACTTTTCATATTTTTTATCTCTAAAACTCATCTCCCAAACTCAAACCAAACATACCCAAAATAATTGATTCATCCAAATATAGCCATAAATATAAGGTTCACTAAAAATAATATAAAATAATTAAATAAATAAATAAAATAAAAGCATCGTGATGAGTGATAAAAAAGAGCAGTAAGAACTGCTCGCAGTGGCAGTAAGTAGTAACCAATGGTTGACCCAGACAGATGAAGTGAACAAGTGAGTGTGAGAATGTGTGTATGCGTGTGGCTGAGTTGTTAGGGTTAGGGTTTCCCAACTGATCATCATCGATACATAAAAAAGAAAAGAAAAAAAAATGTGTTTTTCTCTCTCTGTCTTTCACTCATCATCATCATCATCATCATCATCGGAACATCTCTAACCCACTCACTCTCTCATCCATTTTCCAGGTAAATCCTTTCTTTCGCAATCGTCTCTCTTTTACTTCACATTGCTCTGAAAATGTTAGAGATCTGCTTTCTATGGATGTGTGATTTACGAGATCTGATTATGTTGCCATTGTAGTGTTTTTACAGAGATCAGAACTGAAATCGGTAGAGTTCGCTCCCTATATACGTATCTTTAGCACTTTTTTTCATGCATTTATAGCTTGTGTAGTGGTAATCAGCAGTGAGGAGCTTGTTCAATTGACATTGATGTATTGAAAGATCAACATCGCATGTGCATTTTGTAAATTTTAGTGTTTTTGCTGTTTGGTTTGATGTACAAGTATTTACAGTAATTTGCTTGAAACAAATGTGTTTGATCCAATCAGGATATATGTACTGGTCTCTGTTGGATGTCAATTAAAAACTCCAAATTATGGAAATGCCAGTTGTGGCAAAAATGGATAACAAGTTATAATTTTCCTCTGTAAGCAGCTAGTACCGAAGCATGGAGAGAGAGAGAGAGAGAGAGAGATACTTTTATGGTGGAAATTGAAGTGGTAAAGAGAAAATAATTAATGTGAGTAATAAGTCCGTGGATTTTGGTATGGATTGGTTCGATTTTAAAGTGGAAAAGAATTGAAGACAACCACTGTCATCTTGTTTTCTTTTGCTAGGTC
The DNA here is from genome assembly GCA_025200525.1 of Camellia lanceoleosa. NCBI lineage: Eukaryota > Viridiplantae > Streptophyta > Magnoliopsida > Ericales > Theaceae > Camellia > Camellia lanceoleosa. The sequence continues at coordinate 127,966,798 of CM045771.1, read as the reverse complement.
TATGGTTATTTTTCTTCTGGAAATAAATGATAGACTCCTGTATTACTGGATTATTGCAAAGGAGTGTTTGTCTGCTACTTCTTCATTGTGTTTTATGCTTGGGACTGCTCGTGTCCAATTCTCTGTTGCTTATTTGTATTTATTTTTTTTGGGTGCATTATCATTTGATTGTGCACCTTATATGATTTGTTAGCTGTATGGTTTTCTAAAACTTTTTTTCTTCTTCTGTGTTGCCTCTCTACTTGGCTTTAGAGCTTTTCCTCCAGTGGTGGGTCCGTTTGACGTGGGTAAGATGGACCAGGTAAAAGACTTTGCATTCCTTTTATTTAGTTATTGTCATCTCAAGATTAGAATGTGATGTTTGTGAACATTGTAGTATGAAAAAGTTGAGAAGATTGGTGAAGGAACCTATGGCGTGGTCTATAAGGCTCGTGGACCGTGTAACCAATGAAACCATAGCTTTGAAGAAGATCCGATTGGAGCAAGAAGATGAGGGCGCATTTCAAGCACAGCAATTAGAGAAATTTCTATTGAAGGAGATGCAGCATGGAAACATTGTCAGGTATGTTACCATCAAATGTTTTCCTAATAAATTTAAGAGTGTGGCAAGCAAGATCCCAGTGTGGAAAATGGGGTGAATTCTTTGTTTTTGTTGACAGAACCATGTCACAGGAGTTAGCCATTAAATAGCCTGAATGTATGTGAACTTCAGATTGTTTTTTTCTTGTGCATGACCAAAACTATCAAAGAGTATCCTAGTCTTGGATGATGCAAGTTGCAACATATTTCTGTTGATTTGAGACAGTGTGTCATTTGCCTTAAATTAAACCTTTCATCTTCGTTGACAGGATTCACTTGTCCTTTTTATTTTAGGTGTATTTTATTTCACCACTTTGTTTCATTTCTCCAATACATTTATGTATCATAAAAGCTGAAGATAAGGAAAATGATTTTTGACAACTTTCCGAGTTAACCAGCAGAAATTGCATCCTTATTTGAAAGGTAAAAACAGACGTGTGCCAATAATTTTAGGAAAATTGAGTTTGGATGAGAATAGGTAGTATCCTCAGAAAAAGAATGGCATAGGATAGGAGCAGCAACATGTTTTTTGCCAGCATTTTAAAAAAAAAAAGGATAAAAGGAGAGTTACAAGGTGGAGTTCTGAATTGGTTTCTGACATGCATACTTGCTAGTGTGTTTGGGATGGATAGATACATTGAAATAGTAGGATTTTGGTTGAATGCATTGCAGCTCTGAGCCTGCTGGAAAACATCTAATAAAAATCAATTTGATTTTCTATTTTTGATTATATTGTTGAACCCTTCTTCAATATTGTTATGAATATGTCTGTACTAAAATGTTTGATTAATTTTTGGGTTACAGGTTACAGGATGTTGTGCACAGTGAGAAGCGTTTGTATCTGGTTTTTGAGTACCTGGACTTGGATTTGAAGAAACACATGGATTCATGTCCCGAGTTCTCTAAGGATCCACGGCTGATAAAAGTGAGTGAGATCTTCCTGCCTTTTGGAGGTTGGTGCATACTGTGGCTTCAAGATTTGCAAGCAATTGTATGTAAAAGAAAACACACACACACACACACAATTTCTGACATTTCCTTTATAGATGTAACCCTGGAGTTTTAGTTCAACGTATCCAGAGACTTGCAATAGAGAGCTCATAGAGATCTGGGTACCGACATCATATTAGTTTATTTCATAGTGATATCCAGATTGTAAGTGATTTTAGTTGTTTTATTAGCAATTAACTTGGTTCTCTCTCTAGAACCCTGGGATCAAAAATGGTAAGAAGCAAAGAGAGAAAGAATTCTGGTATTGTAAATCTATAATGAATTCCCCTTATTTTCATTGAATTCCTTTGGAATTTTGGAAACACATGCGTTTGACAAATTTAAATTGATTGCATTCTTCATATCTGATTGCATTGAAGATTGTGACAGTACCTAATCAGGCTACTGAAAATTATATATTATTTGGTTGCCCTCTTCAATTTGCAGATGTTTCTGTACCAAATTCTTCGTGGTATTGCTTATTGTCATTCGCACAGGGTTCTCCATAGAGACCTGAAACCTCAGAACCTGCTGATAGATCGCAGGACGAATGCACTAAAACTTGCAGATTTTGGATTGGCTAGAGCATTTGGTATTCCTGTTAGGACATTTACGCATGAGGTAATATGAGGCTTGGGCTTAGTTTCTCCCACTATGTTTTAATTGTTAATAAATATGATCTCCATGTTATTTTCTCTCTCTGCTCTGCATCCTATATTTTTTTCTTGGTGTGATTTGTTTCTCTATTTTTTACATCTAAAAAAACGCCTCATAATCTGACGACTGCAGTCCATGAATTAATTTTTTATTTTTATTTTCCTTCAATTGTAAGAAGGTAAAATCCATGAGAATGAAAATGATATGACAATTTAGGGTAAAAATGAGCTTCATGGGGCTGTTTTGTAACTGAACTGGTTTGAGGTTGTTTCACTTCTCAATTTCAGAAGTCATGGATCCTGTGAACAACTTAAAATGCTTGTAATGGTAGTTTGTTTGTTTTTGAGTGACTCTAAGAAGTATACATATCTCCTAGATGCGCTAATATGATCATACCAAGCTGCAAGTTGTAGTTGTAAAGTTCATATGAAGGAATAAAACTTTCAATGACATGCCTTTCAAGTTGATATATTATTGTGTTGGGATAGCTTGATGTACAATGTTGGGCCTATTTCCTAATAGCTTATGCTTTTTGGACAATTGGTAATCTAACAATTTGCATATCTATTGCTCATCAGTTTCTCTTTTCAGGTGGTGACTCTATGGTACAGGGCACCAGAAATACTCCTTGGATCCCGTCACTATTCTACTCCTGTTGATGTGTGGTCAGTGGGTTGTATATTTGCTGAGATGGTGAACCAGCGACCATTGTTTCCTGGTGACTCTGAGATTGATGAACTATTCAAAATTTTCAGGTCTACAGCTCCTGACAACATTTTTGCTCTTTATAAATTTTTTATGAACTCACAGCTCGTACATCTGTATGCATTGCTTTGAAATTATATCCTGACAATGTAATTATTTTTAAGAAAATATATAATTATCAGAAAAAGGTTAATTAATATTATAACTGAAGATATCAGTAACCTTGCTTTAGTGGAGGAGCTGCAGGTAATTTTCTTCGATTTAGTTCTCTTTTTTACTGATATATGTTTACTTCTTCCTGTGAAGAGTCTTGGGTACTCCAAATGAGGATACATGGCCTGGAGTGACTTCTTTGCCTGATTTTAAATCTGCCTTTCCAAAGTGGCCGTCAAAGGTGATTGGATTTTGGACATTTCGCTCCTTTAATCTTTCTTGTTATTGAATACCGGAATTTAAATGGTGAATCCTCTACTTTGCAGGACCTGGCTTCTGTGGTCCCAAATCTTGACTCAGTTGGTGTTGATCTTCTTAGTGTAAGTTAATGCTTACATTTGTTTAAAATGGATCTTTTGTTTTGTTTACTAAGGCTGTGTTTGGATCCCAGATTCATTGAGGGAAAAGTAAAGGGAAATTGAATTACTTGTACATAGTCATTTTTTATAGGTAACCAGCCAAATATATTTTGAATTTCTTCTCATTTTCCTAAACTCAAACCAAAAAAGAGAAACTTTTAGCCTATACATTATTTTCTTTACTCATAATTTCCCCCCCTTATTTCTACTCCACTAATCCAAGATCCAAACATAGCTTGAGTGTATCTCAGTAAAGAACATGTTAAGAGGCAAATGGATAAATAATATTTGAGCTCAATCACTACTTTTTAGATTTGCAAATGAATAAATGCATATGTTACACAGTATTTAAAGAGCATTTGCTGCAATCTTAGTGTTCCTGTTACTAACACATTTGTGTGTTTGTTTTGCAGAAAATGCTTTGTTTGGATCCAAGCAGAAGAATTACAGCTAGAAGTGCTCTTGAGCATGAATACTTTAAGGATATTGGGTTTGTACCTTGATTCCCTGCACCAATCTTCCTGGATGCAGAAGTGTATATCAATATGTAGCATTCTATAAATCCTTATTCTGTGAGAAGTGTGTGTTTGTTTTCCGGCACAGCCATTGCCGTGGAATTGTCTAGTGTCTGTTTTCATCAATTTCACCCCCAATATCCATGTCTTCAAAGATAGGAATCAGTGGCAGTTTTTTAAATCATTGTAACATCATACTATGTGAAACTCATAATGGCTTCTTTCCCCCTTGAATGGAAACTTTGGTTTGCTTTTTATTTGATCTCTCACTCTCTCTGTGTCTAGTTAGGTCTCTGAGTACACAAGCTAGGACCAACTAATGGAAGCAAAGCACCAGGAATTGATACTAGTAACAAGGTCTGCCTGATTTAATCTGCGTGTTCGCTTCTAATCCCGGAAAATTTTGTTGGAAAAAGATGCTCTCGACACCAGCGATTTAAATATTGGCTGATACATATGGAGATTTTAAACATGTTGGAATTTTTAATCCCCAGCTGGCAGGAGATGAGTTAAGTTGAACACTGCTTCACATACTCTGTTTCCTGTGTTTTTGTTTAGTTTCCTCTATTGGTTGATATGCACCACGTTTGTTGTGATGATGATCTTTGTAAGAAGTTAAAAAAAAAAAAATTGGTAAAATTCATGTGGTGGCATTGTTCATGTCATGCTACTGTTGGCATTCGTGGGGGTTTTATTTATTTATTTGTATGACTGGGAACCTCTCCAACCCCTTTGGACGCACCCGTATAGGGTAAAACCTAGGATGTATAGGGTAAAAACTAGGATGTACCCCGGCGCTTCCACAAGCATACCTCCAGCAAAGGTGAGGAGGCTCGAATTCGCGATTGATGGCATTAAAAACACTTCCCAATATATTACAAAAGCGAAGGTCTAACAATTGAAAGTGACAAAGATAAGGAAACTGTCTACAAAGAAAGAGGAGAGAGTAGAAACAAAGTTACTTTTTTTTTTTTGCATCTAGAGGGTGATGCAATAATAATATATATTATTAAAATGTGAATATCCCAAAGGCAGGGACTTTAGAGGATGGAGATTTTTTACTTTGAATTCACTTTTGTCTTCATGCCTTTGTTTCGGAGCCAGGTTGTGCCTGTCCAAGCTTCTTGCTGTTTACTGATAAGATCCAAAACTCAAATCATTGATCTAAAGCTATACAATGTTTAGTAAGACAAAAACTTTACAATTAAAAAAAAAAAAAAAAAATTTAAATAATAAAAAATTTACCTCGTACAGATGAAAGTTCGGATGTTTTCAGCACACGAAGCCTTTTCACCGTGGACACAAACATGCTGCACAAAACATGTCCTAAAATTAATGATGAAAATATACATATTCATATAAAATAACAGACTAGGATTAGGACTGCATCATCCAAAACTAGCCTGCAGTAAGTCGACAAACACATTCACATTTCTAGCAGAATACACATTATGCAATGCTGCCAGACCTTTCATTCTACCAACACTGCATTATATGTATATTTTTGTAATTTTTTTTTTTTTTTGAGTTCGTAGCATTTTGGAAACACCTTGCCCACATCAAACACACGTTAATCTTCTATTGATTTTATGCTTTAAAAAAAGAAAAAGAAAAAGAGCTCCCACGCATGAGAGAGAGAGAGGGAGAGGTAAAATGCTTACTGCCATGGAACATCCCCAGCAAGCATCCTGTCTCCTTCATTATCCTCATAAACTAGGGTGTATTCCCCATTCCCTTCGGATAATCCACTTATGCCTTTCGTTTCCACCATTTCTTCTCCCTCTAAATTGACAGGGTGATGCATTTGTGCTAGAAGGAAGAAGAAGATGATGATGATGATGATAAGCATATGAAGGTTCAAATCTATAGAGTGATAATTCGGCAACAACATTGTTCAAAAATCTGTACTTACTACTAACACCACGATCATATATTTCCTTCATTCAAGAGAAAAGAATCATCACAATTCGCTCGTATCAAAATTTCCTTCAAACACCTTTTAGTAATCAATATATTCTCATAAATGGATTTTCATCTTAAAGAAAAGGGTTCGGCTCCTTTCCAATTGACTGGAGAGGATATGTGCTAAAGAAAACGGTAATTGACAAAAATGTATCGTAGTTAATATTTCTTGAAAGGTTACATAAGGGTATTTTTGCCAATTCACAAAAAATCCAATATCTAAACTTTGAGTTTGTATGGAAGTAATAATACCTGCCAGAAGAGATCTGAACAGTTCATCCACAGCAGAGGAAAGTGTTTCATAGTTATTATATGCTTTGAGGTCTATTTTTCTTCCAATGGGTACTCCATCCATTTTGACCTTCACAAACAAACTGTTCCCAGGATTTTCAACATTTTCACTTAATAAAACCTTTGAAACCTCATTTGGTGATTCAAATGCTGCCTTTTGAGAGCTGCCGGTTGCAAGGTTCTTCCTAAAAGAGCCAATTGGAGGCCACCCGACAACTGGAGCCACCGCGATTCTGCCATTTTTAGTGTAATTTTCATGAGTAAAAATGTTGGGAAAAAAAAAATTCCAATTTGAAAAATAGAACACATATTTTTGTTAGAGTAGTGCTACAAACATGGCATTAAAGTTTAGAGTAAATTATATCAAAAGCCCTTGAAATTCACACTTCTTTCAATTAAGTTCCTAAACAAAAAAAATTGCTGAAAATAAAGGGGAAATTCTATTTCCACACACTACTTCTTCTCTTTTCACATCTTTTCTCAATACACACACTAAATAAATTTAAATTATTAATTTTCACTCAATACACATCCTACCATACCAAAAATACCCTTACCATCTTCATCCTCCAAACCCTAACCCTAACAAGCCACCACCGCTTTTATTTTTGAAGGTAATTGGTATTGAGTTTCATCGTCTTCAGTAAAGAATGCAAACTTGGAATCTCAATCCGGCTAGTCTGAAGAGGCAAAGGAAGTTGCTGTAACCCAACCGAATAAGTCAAATACAACTTCAAATAAATACGCTAGAGGTGCTTCGTGGCTAAAACAGTCGTCCTGGACCCAATTGATTGGTGCGACAAACAGTTCATTTAGCATTTCCCAACTTTTGCCTGTTATGACTTTTAAAGAACAAGAGCACTTTAAGCCTAAGAGCATAGCTGGAGGTGAATCCTATGGAGGTGCTTCTAAAGCTTCGGGAATAGGCAATGAGGAAATCATTACTTCTAATATTTCCAATACTATTGCTTTGCCTGCTGGTTGAGATTCTGAGCTGATTGAAGTGGAGGAGGGGAGAGGCGGCGGCCATGGATGGTGATGGTGAAAACTGATGGTTTGAGAAAGTTTGAGTTAGGATTTTGGAAAAGGGATATTTTGGCAATTTAATTTTAGGACAAAAATATAATTAAAAAAAAATATTAAGTTTGTGGAAAGAGAGGAAATAGTATGTGGAAATAGAATTACCCAAAATAAAGCCCGTCAACTTTCCAAATTGTTCCAAATTAGCCCTCCTGTTACATTTCTTCTACTTTTGGCAATTGATATATCATATAGGACCAACCTAAATGATAAATTAATAAATTAACCCCAAAACACTTTTCTTCTGGTATAAAAATAAAAAACCCATTATCAACCTCAGAAATATATGTTAGTGAAGGGTGACGGTCTATGGAATTGTTTTTGTTATGTTCGCTTTGATATGATTAAATATATATATTGTAAGTACTGATTTTCGACCACACAATCAAATAGGTCAAATAGGGAATTTAGCTGGAAAACACTAACAAGATAGATTGAGACAACTACATATCAATAAGAAATGAGAATATCGCTGTGGTTCGTCCACTCGGGGGTACTCCAACGATCAAATCAATAAATCTTATCTCTCACAGATATCAAAACAGTACTTAAACTCACAAGTAAGAACATATCTTAAACCGGTACCTTACTTTTATAACCAACAGTGACCTAGTCTCCTAGAAGTCTCACTTCGTTGGACTCAAACTCAATACTCATTCTGGACTCTCGGTTAGATAGGAATAAGGTTAAACTCCTCATGAGGCTTATCCCTATCCAGATTGTGAACCTCTTTTGTTCTAGGACTCTTATCCCTTATCCGAATATCTCAGGATTCCGGCATTACCACAGAACATCCCGATAGTGCCATGGTCACCTCGGCAAACATGACTCATTCACGTGGCACCTTAACTGACATCTTGGAACTATCTTGGCCACATGACGTCATTCGCAAAATACTTCCCCACATATATATGTATAATAATAATTACTTTACACCTTCAATGGGTTATATATAATCTAGGGTAAACTACCAATAGGTCCTACTTTGGAGACTTATTACCCATTAAGTCCTATTTGATATAATTTATTAAGTGATAAAAATAAATTTATCAGTCTTTTTTCTTTTATGAATAATTTTATAGTGATAAATTTATCAGTCTCTTTGTTTTATGAATAAATTTTTAGTGATAAATTTATCACTCTCTTATTTTTATAGTGTTAAATTTATTAGTTAGGACCTGTAGGTAAATAAGTCTAGTTAACAGGATTAATTGGTAAGTACCCCTATAATCTATTTAATAGCAAAAGGTGGGCAGAATGTAACAAAAGAGGTAGGTAGAATCGATTTGAGAAGTTAAAGAACTTAAATTGAATAAAAACTTAACTTAAGACTTAATAAAAAAAAAATATGCAAAGTTTAAGGACTTTCGACATAATTTAATCTAAAGTCTTATGTACAAAAATAATATTCTAAAGATTGAAAAAAGGGATTGCCAAAAAGAGTATAAATTAAGGAAAGCAAGATATAACCTTTTCTCTGTATTTGTGGAACCTGTAGACTTATTGTTTGTCAGCCAATTTCTCTCTCCTCCAGTTTTCACTTCAAGAAGAGTGCTTTCTAAACCTCTTTTGATTCCACAACTATTATTATTGCTGTTGTAACCAAGACTTAGAAGAGCACCGTCATGATCTCCTGGAGGACCAAGCCTCAGCTCCAGCTTTTGTTCCTCCATTATTTTCCCGGAAAAGAAAATGAAAGAAGAAGAAGCAACTTTGACGTAAAAAAGAGATTTCCCTGGAAAATAACAAATTCCCAATTATCATTTTAGAAAACTAAATGATGGGAAAACAAACAAAGAGAGAAAGTTGTACATATAATATACCTTCACCACAAACTTAATTCAGGAGAAGCACTGCTTGTACTTCATTTTCTCAGCTTGGACTAATAACTTTCTTTTCCCGGAAAATGAAACCCAGAAAAGAGAACTAAGTGATGGACAAGGAGAGAAAGAGAGAGGTGTAATGGTATATATATATATGTGTGTAGTTTTATGTCTTGTGTTGAATTGAATGTGTTTGGATTTATAGAAAGTGGGTTCTTTTTCCCTTTTTCCCCTTTGTCTCTTTTCCCATCTTTTCTTAGCTCAAAGCCACACAAGAAAGGGTTTGCAAATTACATATGTAAATACAACTTAGTACGCAAACATGGGAATCTTTTTGTCACATATATTACATGGTTGATGACCAAGTCTTGGGGGTCATTCACACCCCAAGATGGAGATCTTTTATTCATTATAATAAAATAAACAATAGATAATGTTATAGATAAATAAACCAATTCTTTATCTCATATATATATATATATATATATTATTTTTTATTATTAGGATCCCACATGTATTTATTAACGTGAACCTAATTACTTTCATGTCTAATCATAAGAAAATTGCATAAGAAATTTGCATAACATTACTCAAAAATTAAAAAATAATAATAATAAGAGAGAGAGAAGAGCAAACGAAAGGCCACATGCCGCCCAAGCCAGGTGGTGTGGTGGTGGGCCTTACTCCTAAGTAATTTGGCGGACATGAGTTAGTGTTCTTAAGACGATGCTTCGAGTGAAACTTTAGCTTATATTAATTCTGGACCAATGGTTCTTGCCACTTTATTTTCTATAAAATTATGTTCAAATTATAACTCAAGTCCATTTTGAAAAAGCATCTGTCGTGATACCTCACTTTGATAGATCTGTTTAAGCTCTCTATGTTTTGCTCTCTAACAAGTAAGGGCTACTTTGATCACACTCAATTTTTATTTTTATTTTTTGAACTTAACAAAAAGAAAAAAGGAAAAGCAACCCATAGTTTATTGTTTTATATATATATTTATCCAAGACGGCAAGACCTTTTACTTTCTTTTTTTTTTCTTTTTTATTATGAAAAAATGTCGCATACAAAGTAGGGTTACAAGAATTGATTGAATAGACCCATGGAGCACTAACTTACATTCAGTTCTACTGGGTTTGAAATCAAAGCTTCACGCGTGTCCCTTTGATTATTTTTGTAAAGAAAAAAAAAATCGAGTATGCTTTGTCAATGGGGTTAAACTAAACCACTTAGAGTACTAAACCACTTAGAGTGTTTATAAATTGAGAATAATAAAGGTAAATTGATCTGTAGAACCATATGCCATTGCTTTACTGTTGCGTTAACATGATCTAGCTATAAATATATGAACCAATGGGCTGGCTTTGACCCTGCCGAGTAAAGGGTCTACATCGGGTCAAGCTGGTAAGGTCCGTGAAAATAGCATCCAAGTTCATTTGTAAGGTAAGCCCAGCGAGCTTTTTATGCCAGGTTGGGTTGGGTTGGGCTGTGAGGCAAAATCCTACACCTAAGCCATGCCCAACGGGCTTATGAGCTGGTCAACGAGCAACCTCTCATTGGCCAACAGATGAGCTCACAGGCTTATTCCAAGGGTCAAAATTCAAGCCATGCCCAACGGGCTTGTGAGTTGCTTCATATTTTTTACGGGAAAGGCTACCTCTTAAGCCAACAAGGCAGGGATGAGCTTCAAACCCTAGGCTCAAGCCTAGCTTAAGCCTCATTTGGGTTGGGCCAACCTACCAACCTACCCAAGGTATAGGCTTGAGCTAGGTAAAAACCCATCTTCTTTATTTTGAAGTGATAGGCTTAGTCGTATTATTCTACATAAATTTTTTATATGTTTTTTCTTGCTTGTACATCATGCATTACTCATTTTCTTTTCTTTTCTTTTTTTTAATGTTATTCTCTTTGAAATTTTCTTGTGAACAAGGCCATTGAGAAGCACAACTCGTAAGTGGCCTTTCATGTAAAAAATCAAGAACGCTATTTCTTTTGTTGATGTTCAAGAGAAACACCAATACAAAGACAGTTTCTTTCACAAAGAATATAGCATTTCATTTCCCTAATTTAGATGTCCCTCACTTGAATAACTCTAAATTGGACAAGATGTCTATCTTTCCTTGTAGGACACCCCTCCATCAACTTTCATTTTCTTGGAAAACCACTCCCCACAATGCATGCCTGAGTGGGTATATCACCAATTGCATGTCCAATGTAAAAGTGAAAGCACCTAAGCCCTAGTGGAAATTTCACTCGGGATACACATACACCTCCACCATTGGGGCCCAAGTGGAAATGCCATTGTGGTTCACTTCCAAGGCTAACAATGATGAAGGGCTCTTCAAAACTTTGTCAAACTTAGATGACCACTCTATGCTTCTTTTGCCAAGGGCAAATTATATTCTCTATAATTTTCTTTTTCTTTTTATGTCAATTTGGTTATTGTAGTTTTAATTGTAGAGTATTGCTCACTTATTTTTTTTTTGTTAAGAGCTATAATGGAACAAGGCCACTAGCTTAATTACGAGACTATTGATGTAAAATATTAAAGAAAATTGTGTCTCACCATCCTAATTATTTATCACTTTTGACAGGAAGGGCTAATATGCTATGTTGTTGCAGGGCCAATTCAAACAACAAGAATCGCTCTCTTTGTAAAATTTGAGGCAAGGTTTTCTACTTATAACTTTTTTTTAACTTTTTCTATGAAGTGAGAGCTTGTTCACTGGATACAATCTTTTTTAAAACCCTAAGTTATAGTCAGACTCAAATGGTTGACTTTATATGTGCCACCCAAAAAATGTGTACTATATACCACATTGGTTTTGGTCATTGGACTTGGAGGACTTGTAGTTCACTAGGATTGGTCCCATTTGCCAAGTAAACCCTGTAATATGCTAATGGAATTTTTCAATCAAGAGAATGTGCCTATTGACTGGGCATCTTAATTCTTGAATACAAATACAACAATGCTACGTACTCAGAAAAAAAAGAAAAAAAAATCCAGTAAAGTTCCTAAAATTTGAAATGTACAAATGACCCATTCTATACTTGAGTTTATATATACACAATAAATTTAATCCTTTGAAAAAAATGAGTAAATAGCATTTATGATACTAATTTGTTTAGAAAACGTGTGCTTTTAATGCCTGAGTAAGAGCTCACTTTCCATTCATAAAATTTTGACATTTCCACTGTGAGATAGATTTGTAAGGCTAGATTGAGGTCAACCGCCACTTTAGTGTTGGCATGTAGACCAGGAATGAATGGAGCTACTCATGAGCAGCTTGAACTCAAGTTTGTTGAGAAAGCTCCTTTTCATTGAAAAGAGAAAGAGCTTCAGTATCAATTCAACCTCACATAAAAAAGAAATTCTTGAACAATTCTGATAAAGTCAAATACAAAAACAAAAACAAAAAGAGAGAAGAAAATGAATTTATACTACTAACATGTTATGGATCACCAAATCAACTGTAGTAAAACATTGTGGACTATGTAGTAAAGCTACATGAGAACAATGCACCATAACCAAAGAGATTTAAATCATTTAGTCAATACGACATGGAAAAAGCAAACGAACACAACCCTTTGCATTTTTATTTATTATTGGAGTCATGCTTTTCGGACAAAATGTCAACTTGAAACTGATTGAAGTGACAAACATTGATTAATTCACATATGTCACGCCAATAAGTTTCAAGTCAATTTTCGCCCTATATATCATTTTTCATCTTATTTTGATAACTCTTGCATTAATTCTTCACTTTAGACTATTTTAATTTTTATTTATTTTTTTATTTTTTTTCTCTCTTCACAAATTTAATATCCAAACATAAGCATCTAGATTGCATCACCCATGACATGAGATGAGAGTATTGATGGGTGGGTGGGAAGCTTGCTTTTGTTCCATAGTGCATTGAGCTTTTTCTCATTTGTTTTAGAGGGAAATGCATGACTAGAAGTGTTCAATGAACATATGAGTACACATATCAAATCATCATTATGGTGTAATTCTAAGAGCACATTTTGTATTTATTGGGTAATCTTCCCAACTAATTATGTAGCAAAAAGTTTTATGCATGAGATAAGTTTATTTATCTTTTTGTTAAGTAGTTAAAAGACAAATAAAGACTTATTTAATATATACTATAAATTTTTAACAATTAAGAGAATACCAAATGAATGATATTCTAAAAATAACTAATAATTTTTTATCTTTGAGTGGAGGGCCTAACACTCCCACTTATAAATTTATCTTTAAGGGTCATTGAGTTGATAGAACATGTCCCACTTCACTTTTTAAGACCTCTTTTTTTCTGTCCTTTTTGCTTTCTTCTCTTTTTGCTTTTTTTTCAATTCAGTTCTTGATTGCTGTGATCATGGCCATTTTCCCTACAAAACAACCAACCATCTTTTCTCTCTCTCTCTCTCCCACTCTCATAGGATCTTATATCCTGAATGTTCTCTGTTTTTCTGTTCCAATTCATTCCCAGTTGTAAGATCATATCTTGAGATTTTTACTAATCTTATGATTAGAAATGCATTAGGATAGAAAGACAAAAATTTGAAAATATGAGATCTTTCTATTTATCTAATCTCTCTCATAATTAGAATATCATACATAATTATGATTAATAATGACTGTGACAAAGATATTTCTTGTTGATACCCTAAATAATGTGAACTGTACACCCTAATTTCATGGCCCTAACTTCTAAGTTGAAAATATTTGTTATGATTAAGAATTCACAAGTGAATATACCATAGATTTTGTCCATTTTAGAATTAATAATGATGATGAGTGTGATTATTAAAGGCATAAGAAGCATAGGTAAAGGACATCTAGTCATCACATATAATTCCTTGACTTTATATTAGAGTTTGTCAGAAAATTCTTGTGGAAAATAATTTTTTTGTGTCTTTTTGTTTTATTCTTTTCTAGCATGTCCATTGTTTACAAATGGCAAGTTGCACTACTTGCACCTATTACCTATGATTCATTCATTAGAGTTGCCTTAAGGAAAAGTGGTCTGATTCAATAGGAAATTCTCTGTCTGGATCTCTTCGATTCAAAAACCCTACTTTATTGTGCAATCCAACCAAAATCATGTAGTACAGAAGAGGCTTAAGATAGGAGACATGAAAGAATTTGAACAAAGGATCTGACCTTGCTCTTGTCCTTGCCAAAAGGTACCATATATGTAGTTTGCCATGTCCCTTCTCTTTAGAGAAATTTTCAATTTCAACTGTTTTTGTTGTCATAATTTATTATTAGGCTTAAGCTTAGAAATACTTCATAAGCTGCATTGGTTATGATCTGGTTGGTGCCTCAATAAATTGTCCTTAATTATGTCCTTGACTAAACAGATTTTAGTCTATGCTTGCTTTTGTATTGTCATTAATATCGACAAATGTGTAAAAAAAAAATGTATTAAAAATGTAAAAATATTTAAAGATGTGTATAAGTTGTATTGTGATTCTAACTTTTTTTTTTTTTTTTTTGTCATTTCATATCTCTTAATACAGTCCAATGTACTGCCATTAGTGCGACCCATGTTTAAATGTTGGGCTGTGCAAATTTGACTCTTGAAAATCCAATAGGATTTTATGTTCTCAAATCATTTTGTCTTTTGTCTCAAAACACTCATTATTATTAGATTATGTTTCGAGATTTTTGTACCTCAAAATTTCCACATGATCCAATGCTTATAAGTGTTATAAAACAAATCTATCCTCAAACTTTTATGCACAAGGTTGGGCTCCTAAACTAACATTGAACAATTATTGAAAACTAGAATTATTGTACAGAATCCCAAATCGGGAGTATATACCATGTTGAAGTCACCTGTCAAGAAAAATCTTTTCAGTTTGTGCTTGTAGTTAGGGAACAGGGTAGGTTGATAGCACCCAAAATGGATCTTTATCAAGTTAATGGTCAATGATTAAGCTAGTGTGACAACCTTTTCAAAACATTAGTGTCTAAATTTGAACCACAATTAGGATAATATGTTTAGAAGTGGGTTGTGATCATCTGTCCCAAAAAAATATGCATATCTTTTGTCCTGTCACTTGCAAGAATATGATTTTTTTTTAAGTAAAAACTTAATAAAAATCAAATTATATGACGATACATGAGACAAGAAATACATATCTTATTTGAAACAACAGATCTCGTGTTGTTAAAAGTGAAGATTTAACATGCCTAAACTAAGCTCATAGGGGCCAATCCAACCAACCAAATAAACATTTGACAACAACAAAAGACATCTTGATTACAAAGTCAATCAAAAGAGTCATTAGTGGGAATGAAATACTTCAGAATGTGAAAAGTTAAAGTTGTTGTAAAAAGTATTTAATAGAAGGGCTAAAGTTGCATTACTTGCATTAATATTTATACAACCAAAACATATAATATATATATATATATATGGGCACCTATAGCATATGATAAGACCTACCAAGTCCTTTGGTGTTATTTAATAACCCCCAACTTCTGCATTTATGTAGTACAAATATATATATATTATATGATCACCAATCCTTGTCCTCAAGATCTTGTCTGCAATCTTTATTACTTGGTACATGCTGATCAAGTATGGGCTTGTCTTGCCATCTGAAAAAATATTGGAAACAATAAGCAAGAGGACTTAGCCATTACAAACATGCATGAGAGAGAGAGAGAGAGACCTGAAAATAAGTTTCAAGCTTCCTCCTGAGGGTAGTGTGCTCTTGCTTCACTTGTTGGAATGTCCTCATGCATCTGCCAAATACAAGAAGAACAAAAATACAAGATGTTATGTCTGCATGTTGAGGATATAAATAATAAGAAAAAACTCTTTATAACAACTTAAACTTCTAGATGAGTTGGTAATTAATCAAGGCCGAATCAGGGCTGCCCCTAGGCATAGCCTACCAAGTTATGGCTTAGGCCCTCAAGATAGACCAAAAAGGAGGCCTTTCTATTATAGTTTAATATAATATATTAGGTATGTTTTAAGTCAAAAAAAAAAATTAAAGAAGGCCAAAACTAACTTAAAATAAATTGACTTATTAAAAATTAGAAGGCCCATTCAAAATTAAAAGGGCCCATGCTATCTCCTATAATTCCTAACCCTAACTCTTAATTCAATTTTCCCAAAAATTTGAGAGAAGCACTAATGAATTTTTCAAATTGAGTAAGTATGATTGATTTATTTGCTTCTAAAAATGCAAGAAGAGCGAGGATCAAGTGATACTTATTCATTGTTGTAATGTAATGTTAAGTATTTTTGGTGATTTTGACACAAATCTTTTGTCTCATACCTTCAAAAAAAATTCGTTGAATGAAAAAAAAAATATAAAGGGTCCCAAATGATCTAGTGATAATTATTAATTGATTATTGACTTTGGGCCCCGAAAATCTCAGGGCCAGGCCTGTAATTAATAATTCAATATAGTAACCTCATAATCAAAAAATACTTGCAATGTTTGGCCCGCCTATAGAGGAGAGTAGGATCACATGCAAAGGGACGGATTGAGAATATAATTAATAAGTTGTCCCTCTCTCTAAGAGTTCAAGATTTGAAATATATTTATGTATAATGTTATTTGTTGAATCAAAATCAGCTATAAGACTAGTCGCTTTTGCTAAACAAGAAAACTTTGTGATAAGGGTTTTGTAAAAATTCAAAATTCCAATAATGAGATTAATGGAACAATTTTTCCATCAAATAAGTGCAATACTAATTACTATATAACATAAATAATGAGAACAAACAGATATCTAAATGATCACCCTTCAGCATTCCCAGCCCTGCAGTATTCCCTGAACTGTGTGCATTCACTCTTCACCTTTTTAGCTCCAATACTGCAGAGGAATTGCCTTATATATTATTCCATTCCAATAATACAACAAAATAGAAGTAATGATGGTAATAGGTATAAACCCTCGTTGCTATTTTTGAAGGGTACATTTGTCATTTAAAAAGATACAATATTATTTTTTGTGAATTAATGAACACAATAAAAACCCGAATGGCAGCTTTAGTTTTTGGGGCAGTTGTCAAATGACAACTTTAAATTAGGATTCAAATCGTTATTAACTTTGCTTTGTTCTTCTTGCTCTTAAATGATCAAGAACATGATGAGACGAGTCATCTTTGTAAAGGATGTTAATTTGTGCCACAAATCTATTCGTATCTGTAATAGCATTACTCTTTTACATTAATTTGTGCCACAATTTTATTCATATCTGCGTAGCATTGCACTTCCTAGGCTTAAGAAGAAATTTCATGATTGTGTTTTTCTATACATTACCTTGAGCAGCTGCCCTTGTATTGGTGCATGTAATCATCCAGCCTATCAAAATCAGGAGGATTGTTCTCCCTGCATTGATCAATAAAAATTCTAGTTATAATAGTTGTTGTTTTTGTTAGTAATTTTAATCATTGTTACTGTTATTGTTCATTGTTGTCGTTCATATGAACATTACTACTACTAGTAGTTCCACGGTTATTGAGAAAGTTTGTGATGAAAACAATAATAAATTTACATACACAAAGGAAATCAGTCATAGATAAGTGAGTTTTCTTTTCACTTTTGCGTTGTTGGTTTTTAGCTACTTACAGTCCTTGATCAATGCTGCGGATCAGTCTAGCAGAATCACTGTAAAACAATGTGACAATTTCCTCTACGAAATTTGGGTTAGCATCATCCTGCAAATCCTCTAGCTGAATAAATTGCTCATCGAGGTATCCCTACAATGCCACATAATTTTACATGCCTTAAGACACAGTAAAGAAAAAAAGAATTGAAGATGGTTACTGCAGAAAATAAAAAAACACATGTTACCAACTTGACTTGTCTATTTTATGAATATATATAGCAAATGAATAAGATGTCAATTTTTTTTGAAAATGACTCATTAAATGAACTATCACCTCACAGCATGATACCACTTTAGTGGTTTTGCCATTTCGACAATGTCAAACTCATATTTTGACATGTTATAATATTCAAAATGATCTATTTCGATAACTGTTTTCTGTTATTTTTCTCACATAGTGCGAACCGAAAAATGCGGTTTGCGGGTCCCATCATTGCATTGTGTTTTTTGGTTGCAAAATACTGACGAATATAGCAGGTTGTTGGATTCCCTTTTTTTTCTTTTTTTGATATTTTGGTGATGGGAACTTGTTTAGCAGACCATTTTGAGATGCAGTGAGTGGAATGTGGAACTAAAATAATAGGACTTCGCTTTGGTTGCTTCTGAGTTCTGTCCATGCTTCAAAAATAAGAGTTCATATCTTTGGCTTTCTTTCCAAAAGATTCTAAACATTTTTGCTTTGTACATATATATGTTTTTCACAAATATTTGGTTGATGAAAATAACCAAAGATATCCTTAATTTTGAAGGAAAAAAAAATAAATAAAAATTTAATGAACGACAACTCCAATTGGCTCACTTTTTCATATAGTACAAGGTCTTATGAATAAACTCTGGATATACATAATCACCCGCAAATTATGAGTGTCAGTTAAACCCGAGTATTTTTGCATTCTGTGAAACCTCTAGGAATTATTCTATAATTGAGCTCCCCTGTTCAACCCTTCTGCCACAGGGCTACCCATGCAGATTACAAAAAAAAAAAAACAAACACTTTGTGCACAGTTGCATGCAAATTCAATACAAATGAATTTTAGAGTCAAAGTTCAAATGGGAATTTCATTTGCAATTCCAATTTGGCCAGCAATTATTCACATCAAAGAAGAGAATACTAACCTGATCAAAGAGCGACTTCTCATGTAGGCAACCTGTCGCTGCAACTGGTTTCTGTCCATGTTTGGGAAGTGGTAAGTGTGAGAGAAACTAGAAAGAAAATGTTACTATGCAATCTCCTCTTTATAGGGCTAAAAGGGGCTCATATGCTACTCACTACTTATATCCCATATAGCCATGTTTTGCATGGTATATATAGGAGAGAGAGACCATCAAAAAATAAAATGAAACCAAGGGTGTACGTGTCAAAAAAGATATTGTATCTATAGTTTTACATCGATCCAATTGTAAGATAATTTCCTAAACGTCCTTCTCAAAGCACTAAAAAGAAATGCTCTGGCTCTTTTGGAGGTAACTTTTGGATTGTGTCTTATTTTTTATTTATTTATTTTATTTTTGGGCAAATAAGTCATAAATTAAAACAGAAAAATTACAAGAATACAAGAGGTAAGTCCCAGGCCTGCAGAACTATACAAAACAAAAGACGAACTGTGCCTTATTGTTCTATACTCTATTGTGTCAATTTTTCCCTTACTCTTTATTTAATTTGGTGAAAATAAAATAAAATAAAACTTACTTTTTAGGTTAACAAGTGCAAGGGCTTTAATGGAATCTTAACTAGGAGGCAGATGAGGTTCGTTTGGGAGCTTCTAAATATGCACACTTCATTTCTGCAGAAGCTTCCAATTCTTACATTCATTAAGAATTAGTTGGATAAGTCGTAAATAAAACTGATAACACGTTTAGTTGGAAGAAGAGAATTTAGATTATTAAAGCAAAAATAGTGAAATAATATAAATCTATGCACAAGACAAAAAGAAAAATTGTAGATTTTGAAATTATCACACCACAAGATTTTAGGCTCACACTCATGTTGACATTCCCCCTTTTTTTAAAAAAATAATAATAATTATTAGGCCCAACAGTGAAGGGGTAGACAATGGGGCAATCTTACCCCACTCATCGACCTTTCAACCTTAAGCAATATGTGGATGGCCGGAATCTAGAGAAAGAATGAAAATCACATAATTATGAATCCAATTGAATATGTGAAGTAATCTCATTCACATGTTTGAGATAAATTCCATCTCAAATAATATCTTCCTTCATTTATCTTTCATTTTATACTTTTTTTTATTTTTATTTTTATAGTTTCAAATAATCATTCTGCACATCATGGATCGCCAAAGAAAGTGGAGAACACTAGTGAAGCTTACAAAGGGTTGTCCATGCTTCGACACTTGCTTTGCCAACTCATTCAAGGCCTCAGGCTATAACATTCAAATGAGAAGTGGCAAGTGTTTAAACAATTGAGATATTTGAGAAGATTTTTTTGAAAATTTTCTAATTGGCCATAGGCAAGATGCGATTTTCAGATATTGGAGCCTTTAAGAAGACGATTTTTTTTAAAAAAATAAAATTAATGGGCTAACTCGATGCTTTGCCAACTCATACAGGGAGTAGTAGCTCAAATTTTTTTACGTCCCCAAGACAAACATCAAAATAAAGCCTAAAATCTTAAGCGTCTAAGCAATAAAGAATTTGGAGGAGAATTTTTTTTAAAAAAATTATTAATGGGCCCCAGGCAAGATGCGAATTTGCCAAAGAGTTGAGCCGCCACTACAGCCACATGGTGATTAGTTTTCTTAGAAAACAGGGGAGATCTTGATATACCACTTATGGTCCTGAAGAGCCGTGCAATCAGATATCAAAGGTGGCTAGTGATTGAAAAAGGTGGTAAGAATCCCATTTCATCATTTTCGCATCTTCTGTCTATTTATTCTTCTACTCCAATTTTTTTCAAAAGTCAATTATTTTATTTTTTGCAAAAGTCAATTGCTTTAGTTAAGGCATTGAATCATCTCATAACCAAAGTATTACACACTAGTGAAAGCCTCCCTTGTACCATGGAGCTAAAAGTTTTGAAGTTTTGATAGTTGCTTATGCAAATTTATTCCACTTAGGTCAACCCTTTTTGCGGTGAGACGCTATATGCTGGCCAATGCCATTGGTGAGACGGTATATGCCTAGCCAATGCTATTGGCTTAACGCACGGACTACACCATGATCCCCGTGCCAAGACAAATATGTGCCACAATATCTCATCGCGAATAAAAATTTTAAGTGAAAGTGAAAGTGAAAGTGAAGTAGATTTCCAATCTTTCAAGTAATCAAAAGGAAAATGTTTATGCAAACAGTTAATGATATTGGCCAATGTTGATTTAGCATTTCAAGTAATTAAAAGGAAAACAGAATATTCATGTTAAAAGTTTGATGATATTAGCCATTGTTGAATTTTATGTAATATATCAAAATAAAGCAAAAAATTATACGTTTT